>JBBPBR010000821.1:48209-75133 GCA_037974775.1 Cicer pinnatifidum | reverse complement strand
AGGCTTATTCTTGTCCAATTAGGGTTTTTAACCAATCTTTTGCATCAAATAAGTTTGTTTGTGTCATTGAATTAATATTTAGGTCATTTTCGTCCTCCCTAGGCATATTCTTGTCCAATTAGGGTTTTTAACCAATCTTGTGTATTCAATAGGTGTGTTTGTGTCATTGGATGATCAATTAGGTCACTTTCGTCCTCACTAGGCATATTCTTGTCCAATTAGGGTTTTTAACCAATCTTGTGCATCCAATAGGTGTGTTTGGGTCATTGGATGATCAATTAGGTCATTTTCGTCCTCCCTAGGCATATTCTTGTCCAATTAGGGTTTTTAACGAATCTTGTGCATCCAATAGGTGTGTTTGTGTCATTGGATGATCAATTAGGTCATTTTCGTCCTCCCAAGGCTTATTCTTGTCCAATTAGGGTTTTTAACCAATCTTTTGCATCAAATAAGTTTGTTTGTGTCATTGAATTAATATTTAGGTCATTTTCGTCCTCCCTAGGCATATTCTTGTCCAATTAGGGTTTTTAACAAATCTTGTGTATTCAATAGGTGTGTTTGTGTCATTGGATGATCAATTAGGTAACTTTCGTCCTTACTAGGCATATTCTTGTCCAATTAGGGTTTTTAACCAATCTTGTGCATCCAATAGGTGTGTTTGTGACATTGGATGATCAATTAGGTCATTTTCATCCTCCCTAGGCTTATTCCTGTCCAATTAGGGTTTTTAACCAATCTTGTGTATCCAATAACTTTGTTTGTGTCATTGAATTAATATTTAGGTCATTTTCGTCCTCCCTAGACATATTTTTGTCCAATTAGGGATTTTAACCAATCTTGTGCATCCAATAGGTGTGTTTGTGTCATTGGATGATCAATTAGGTCATTTTCGTCCTCCCTAGGCATATTCTTGTCCAATTAGGGTTTTTAACCAATCTTGTGCATCCAATAGGTGTGTTTGTGTCATTGGATGATCATTTAGGTCATTTTCGTCCTCCCTAGGCCTTTTCTTGTCCAATTAGGGTTTTTAACCAATCTTGTGCATCCAATAAGTTTGTTTGTGTCATTGAATTAATATTTAGGTCATTTTCGTCCTCCCTAGGCATATTCTTGTCCAATTAGGGTTTTTAACCAATCTTGTGCATCCAATAGGTGTGTTTGTGTCATTGGATGATCAATTAGGTCATTTTCGTCCTCCCTAGGCATATTCTTGTCCAATTAGGGTTTTTAACAAATCTTGTGCATCCAAGAAGTTCATTTGTGTCATTGGATGATCAATTAGGTCATTTTCGTCCTCCCTAGGCATATTCTTGTCCAACTAGGGTTTTAAACCAATCTTGTGAATCCAATAGGTGTGTTTGTGTCATTGGATGATCAATTAGGTCATTTTCGTCCTCCCTAGGCTTATTCTTGTCCAATTAGGGTTTTTAACCAATCTTGTGCATCCAATAGGTGTGTTTGTGTCATTGGATGATCAATTAGGTCATTTTCGTCCTCCCTAGGCTTATTCTTGTCCAATTAGGGTTTTTAACCAATCTTGTGCATCCAATAGGTGTGTTTGTGTCATTGGATGATCAATTAGGTCATTTTCGTCCTCCCAAGGCTTATTCTTGTCCAATTAGGGTTTTAACCAATCTTGTGCATCGAATAGGTGTGTTTGTGTCATTGGATGATCAATTAGGTAATTTTCGTCCTCCCTAGGTTTATTCTTGTCCAATTAGGGTTTTTAACCAATCTTGTGCATCCAATAGGTGTGTTTGTGTCATTGGATGATCAATTAGGTCATTTTCGTCCTCCCTAGGCTTATTCTTGTCCAATTAGGGTTTTTAACCAATCTTGTGCATCCAGTAACTTTGTTTGTGTCATTAAATTAATATTTAGGTCATTTTTGTCCTCCCTAGGCATATTCTTGTCCAATTAGGGTTTTTAACCAATCTTGTGCATCCAATAGGTGTGTTTGTGTCATTGGATGATCAATTAGGTCATTTTCGTCCTCCCTAGGCATATTCTTGTCCAATTAGGGTTTTTAACCAATCTTGTGCATCCAATAGGTGTGTTTGTGTCATTGTATGATCAATTAGGTCATTTTCGTCCTCGCTAGGCATATTCTTGTCCAATTAGAGTTTTAGACCAATCTTGTGCATCCAATAGGTGTGTTTGTGTCATTGGATGATCAATTAGGTCATTTTCGTCCTCCCTAGGCATATTCTTGTCCAATTAGGGTTTTTAACTAATCTTGTGCATCCAATAGGTGCGTTTGTGTCATTGGATGATCAATTAGGTCATTTTCATCCTCCCTAGGCATATTCTTGTCCAACTAGGGTTTTTAACCAATCTTGTGCATCCAATAGGTGTGTTTGTGTCATTGGATGATCAATTAGGTCATTTTCGTCCTCCCTAGGTTTATTCTTGTCCAATTAGGGTTTTTAACCAATCTTGTGCATCCAATAGGTGTGTTTGTGTCATTGGATGATCAATTAGGTCACTTTGATCCTCCCTAGGCTTATTCTTGTCCAATAAGTGTTTTTAACCAATCTTGTGCATCCAATAAGTTCATTTGTGTCATTGGATTAACATTTAGGTCATTTTCGTCCTCCCTAGGCATATTCTTGTCCAATTAGGGTTTTTAACCAATCTTGTGCATCCAATAGGTGTGTTTGTGTCATTGGATGATCAATTAGGTCATTTTCGTCCTCCCTAGGCATATTCTTGTCCAATTAGGGTTTTTAACCAATCTTGTGCATCCAATAAGTTTGTTTGTTTCATTGAATTAATATTTAGGTCATTTTCGTCTTCCCTAGGCATATTCTTGTCCAATTAGGGGTTTTAACCAATCTTGTGCATCCAATAGGTGTATTTGTGTCATTGGATGATCAATTAGGTCATTTTCGTCCTCCCTAGGCATATTCTTGTCCAATTAGGGTTTTTAACGAATCTTGTGCATCCAATAGGTGTGTTTGTGTCATTGGATGATCAATTAGGTCATTTTCGTCCTGCCTAGGCTTATTCTTGTCCAATTAGGGTTTTTAACCAATCTTGTGCATCCAATAAGTTCATTTGTGTCATTGGATGATCAATTAGGTCATTTTCGTCCTCCCTAGGTATATTCTTGTCCAACTAGGGTTTTTAACCAATCTTGTGCATCCAATAGATGTGTTTGTGTCTTTGGATGATCAATTAGGTTATTTTCGTCCTCCCAAGGCTTATTCTTGTCCAATTAGGGTTTTTAACCAATCTTGTGCATCCAATAGGTGTGTTTGTGTCATTGGATGATCAATTAGGTCATTTTCGTCCTCCCTAGGCATATTCTTGTCCAATTAGGGTTTTTAACCAATCTTGTGCATCCAATAGGTGTGTTTGTGTCATTGGATGATCAATTAGGTCATTTTCGTCCTCCCTAGGCATATTCTTGTCCAATTAGGGTTTTTAACCAATCTTGTGCATCCAATAGGTGTGTTTTGTCATTGGATGATCAATTAGGTCATTATCGTCCTCCCTAGGCATATTCTTGTCCAATTAGGGTTTTTAACCAATCTTGTGCATCCAATAGGTGTGTTTGTGTCATTGGATGATCAATTAGGTCATTTTCGTCCTCCCTAGGCATATTCTTGTCCAATTAGGGTTTTTAACCAATCTTGTGCATCCAATAGGTGTGTTTGTGTATTTGGATGATCAATTAGGTCATTTTCGTCCTCCCTAGGCATATTCTTGTCCAATTAGGGTTTTTTAACCAATCTTGTGCATCCAATAAGTTTGTTTGTGTCATTGAATTAATATTTAGGTCATTTTCGTCCTCCCTAGGCAAATTCTTGTCCAATTAGGGTTTTTAACCAATCTTGTGCATCCAATAGGTGTGTTTGTGTCATTGGATGATCAATTAGGTCATTTTCGTCCTCCCTAGGCTTATTCTTGTCCAATTAGGGTTTTTAACCAATCTTGTGCATCCAATAAGTTGGGTTGTGTCATTGGATTAACATTTAGGCCATTTCCGTCCTCCCTAGGCTTATTCTTGTCCAATTAGGGTTTTTAACTAATCTTGTGCATCCAATAGGTGTGTTTATGTCATTGGATGATCAATTAGGTCATTTTCGTCCTCCATAGGCATATTCTTGTCCAATTAGGGTTTTTAACCAATCTTGTGCATCCAATAGGTGTGTTTGTGTCATTGGATGATCAATTAGGTCATTTTCGTCCTCCCTAGGCATATTCTTGTCCAATTAGGGTTTTTAACCAATCTTGTGCATCCAATAGGTGTGTTTGTGTCATTGGATGATCAATTAGGTCATTTACGTCCTCCCTAGGCTTATTCTTTTTCAATTAGGGTTTTTATCCAATCTTGTGCATCCAATAGGTGTGTTTGTGTCTTTGGATGATCAATTAGGTCATTTTTGTCCTTCGTAGGCTTATTCTTGTCCAATTAGGGGTTTTAACCAATCTTGTGCATCCGATAAGTTTGTTTGTGTCATTAAATTAATATTTAGGTCATTTTCGTCCTCCCTAAGCATATTCTTGTCCAATTATGGTTTTTAGCCAATCTTGTGCATCCAATAGGTGTGTTTGTGTCATTGGATGATCAATTAGGTCATTTTCGTCCTCCCTATGCTTATTCTTGTCCAATTAAGGTTTTTAACCAATCTTGTGCATCCAATAAGTTGAGTTGTGTCATTGGATTAACATTTAGGTCATTTTCGTCCTCCCTAGGCTTATTCTTGTCCAATTAGGGTTTTTAACCAATCTTGTGCATCCAATAGGTGTGTTTGTGTCATTGGATGATCAATTAGGTCATTTTCGTCCTCCCTAGGCTTATTCTTGTCCAATTAGGGTTTTTAACCAATCTTGGGCATCCAATAGGTGTGTTTGTGTCATTGGATGATCAATTAGGTCATTTTCGTCCTCCCTAGACTTATTCTTGTCAAATTAGGGTTTTTAACCAATCTTGTGCATCCAATAACTTTGCTTGTGTCATTGAATTAATATTTAGGTCATTTTCGTCCTCCCTAGGCATATTCTTGTCCAATTAGGGTTTTTAACCAATCTTGTGCATCCAATAAGTTCATTTGTGTCATTGGATGATCAATTAGGTAATTTTCGTCCTCCCTAGGCTTATTCTTGTCCAATTAGGGATTTTAACCAATCTTGTGCATCCAATAGGTGTGTTTGTGTCATTGGATGATCAATTAGGTCATTTTCATCCTACCTAGACTTATTCTTGTCAAATTAGGGTTTTTAATCAATCTTGTGCGTCCAATAAGTTCATTTGTGTCATTGGATTAACATTTAGGTCATTTTCGTCCTCCCTAGACATATTCTTGTCCAATTAGGGTTTTTAACCAATCTTGTGCATCTAATAACTTTGTTTGTGTCATTGAATTAATATTTAGGTCATTTTCGTCCTCCCTAGGCATATTCTTGTCCAATTAGGGTTTTTAACCAATCTTGTGCATCCAATAGGTGTGTTTGTGTCATTGGATGATCAATTAGGTCATTTTCGTCCTCCCTAGGCATATTCTTGTCCAATTAGGGTTTTTAACCAATCTTGTGCATCCAATAGGTGTGTTTATGTCATTGGATGATCATTTAGGTCATTTTCGTCCTCCCTAGGCATATTCTTATCCAATTAGGGTTTTTAACCAATCTTGTGCATCCAATAGGTGTGTTTGTGTCATTGGATGATCAATTAGGTCTTTTCGTCCTCTTTATGCTTATTCTTGTTCAATTAGGGTTTTTAACCAATCTTGTGCATCCAATAACTTTGTTTGTGTCATTGAATTAATATTTAGGTCATTTTCATCCTCCCTAGGCATATTCTTGTCCAATTAGGGTTTTTAACCAATCTTGTGCATCCAATAGGTGTGTTTGTGTCATTGGATGATCAATTAGGTCATTTTCGTCCTCCCTAGGCATATTCTTGTCCAATTAGGGTTTTTAACCAATCTTGTGCATCCAATAGGTGTGTTTGTGTCATTGGATGATCAATTAGGTCATTTTCGTCCTCCCTAGGCATATTCTTGTCCAATTAGGGTTTTTAACCAATCTTGTGCATCCAATAGGTGTGTTTGTGTCATTGGATGATCAATTAGGTTATTTTCTTCCTCCCTATGCATATTCTTGTCCAATTAGGGTTTTTAACTAATCGTGTGCATCCGATAAGTTCATTTGTGTCATTGGATGATCAATTAGGTCATTTTCGTCCTCCCTAGGCATATTCTTGTCCAATTAGGGTTTTTAACCAATCTTGTGCATCCAATAGGTGTGTTTGTGTCATTGGATGATCAATTAGGTCATTTTCGTCCTCCCTAGGCATATTCTTGTCCAATTAGGGTTTTTAACCAATCTTGTGCATCCAATAGGTGTGTTTGTGTCATTGGATGATCAATTAGGTCATTTTCGTCCTCCATAGTCATATTCTTTTCCAATTAGGGTTTTTAACCAATCTTGTGCATCCAATAGGTGTGTTTGTGTCATTGGATGATCAATTAGGTCATTTTCGTCCTCCCTAGGAATATTCTTGTCCAATTAGGGTTTTTAACCAATCTTGTGCATCCAATAGGTGTGTTTGTGTTATTGGATGATCAATTAGGTCATTTTCGTCCTCCCTAGGCATATTCTTGTCCAATTAGGGTTTTTAACCAATCTTGTGCATCCAATAGGTGTGTTTGTGTCATTGGATGATCAATCAGGTCATTTTTGTCCTCCCTAGGCTTATTCTTGTCCAATTAGGTTTTTTAACCAATTTTGTGCATCCAATAAGTTTACTTGTGTCATTGGATTAACATTTAGGTCATTTTCGTCCTCCCTAGGCATATTCTTGTCCAATTATGGTTTTTAACCAATCTTGTGCATCCAATAGGTGTGTTTGTGTCATTGGATGATCATTTAGATCATTTTCATCCTCCCTAGGCCTCTTCTTGTCCAATTAGGGTTTTTAACCAATCTTGTGCATCCAATAAGTTTGTTTGTGTCATTGAATTAACATTTAGGTCATTTTCGTCCTCCCTAGGCATATTGTTGTCCAATTAGGGTTTTTAACCAATCTTGTGCATCCAATAGGTGGGTTTGTGTCATTGGATGATCAATTAGGTCATTTTCGTCCTCCCTAGGCTTATTTTGTCCAATTAGGGTTTTTAACCAATTTTGTGCATCCAATACGTTTACTTGTGTCATTGGATTAACATTTAGGTCATTTTCGTCCTCCCTAGGCATATTCTTGTCCAATTAGGGTTTTTAACGAATCTTGTGCATTCAATAGGTGTGTTTGTGTCATTGAATGATCAATTAGGTCACTTTCATCCTCCCTAGGCATATTCTTGTCCAATTAGGGTTTTTAACCAATCTTCTGCATCCAATAAGTTGAGTTGTGTCATTGGATTAACATTTAGGTCATTTTCGTCCTCCCTAGGCATATTCTTGTCCAATTAGGGTTTTTAACCAATCTTGTGCTTCCAATAGGTGTGTTTGTGTCATTGGATGATCAATTAGGTCATTTTCGTCCTCCCTAGGCATATTCTTGTCCAATTAGGGTTTTTAACCAATCTTGTGCATCCAATAGGTGTGTTTGTCTCATTGGATGATCAATTAGGTCATTTTCTTCCTGCCTAGGCTTATTCTTGTCCAATTAGGGTTTTTAACCAATCTTGTGCATCCAATAGGTGTGTTTGTGTCATTGGATGATCAATTAGGTCATTTTCGTCCTCCCTAGGCTTATTCTTGTCCAATTAGGGTTTTTAACCAATCTTGTGCATCCAATAGGTGTGTTTGTGTCATTGGATGATCAATTAGGTCATTTTCGTCCTCCCTAGGCTTATTCTTGTCCAATTAGGGTTTTTAACCAATCTTGTGCATCCAATAGGTGTGTTTGTGTCATCGGACGATCAATTAGGTCTTTTTCGTCCTCCCTAGGCATATTCTTGTCAAATTAGGGTTTTTAACCAATCTTGTGCATCCAATAAGTTGAGTTGTGTCATTGGATTAACATTTAGGTCATTTTCGTCCTCCATAGGCTTATTCTTGTCCAATTAGGGTTTTTAACCAATCTTGTGCATCCAATAAGTTGAGCTGTGTCATTGGATTAACATTTAGGTCATTTTCGTCCTCCCTATGCTTATTCTTGTCCAATTAGGGTTTTTAACCAATCTTGTGCATCCAATAAGTTCATTTGTGTCATTGGATTAACATTTAGGTCATTTTCGTCCTCCCTAGGCATATTCTTGTCCAATTAGGGTTTTTAACCAATCTTGTGCATCCAATAGGTGTGTTTGTGTCATTGGATGATCAATTAAGTCATTTTCGTCCTCCCTAGGCTTATTCTTGTTCAATTAGGGTTTTTAACCAATCTTGTGCATCCAATAACTTTGTTTGTGTCATTGAATTAATATTTAGGTCATTTTCGTCCTCCCTAGGCATATTCTTGTCCAATTAGGGTTTTTAACCAATCTTGTGCATCCAATAGGTGTGTTTGTGTCATTGGATGATCAATTAGGTCATTTTCGTCCTCCCTAGGCATATTCTTGTCCAATTAGGGTTTTTAACCAATCTTGTGCATCCAATAGATGTGTTTGTGTCATTGGATGATCAATTAGGTCATTTTCGTCCTCCCTAGGCATCTTCTTATCCAATTAGGGTTTTTAACCAATCTTGTGCATCCAATAGGTGTGTTTGTGTCATTGGATGAGCAATTAGGTCATTTTCGTCCTCCCTAGACTTATTCTTGTCAAATTAGGGTTTTTAACCAATCTTGTGCATCCAATAACTTTGTTTGTGTCATTGAATTAATATTTAAGTCATTTTCGTCCTCCCTAGGCATATTCTTGTCCAATTAGGGTTTTTAACCAATCTTGTGCATCCAATAGGTGTGTTTGTGTCATTGGATGATCAATTAGGTCATTTTCGTCCTCCCTAGGCATATTCTTGTCCAATTAGGGTTTTTAACCAATCTTGTGCATCCAATAGGTGTGTTTGTGTCATTGGATGATCAATTAGGTCATTTACGTCCTCCCTAGGCCTATTCTTGTCAAATTAGGGTTTTTAACCAATCTTGTGCATCCAATAACTTTGTTTGTGTAATTGAATTAATATTTAGGTCATTTTCGTCCTCCCTAGGCATATTCTTGTCCAATTAGGGTTTTTAACCAATCTTGTGCATCCAATAGGTGTGTTTGTGTCATTGGATGATCAATTAGGTCATTTTCGTCCTCCCTAGGCATATTCTTGTCCAATTAGGGTTTTTAACCAATCTTGTGCATCCAATAGGTGTGTTTGTGTCATTGGATGATCAATTAGGTCATTTTCGTCCTCCATAGTCATATTCTTTTCCAATTAGGGTTTTTAACCAATCTTGTGCATCCAATAGGTGTGTTTGTGTCATTGGATGATCAATTAGGTCATTTTCGTCCTCCCTAGGAATATTCTTGTCCAATTAGGGTTTTTAACCAATCTTGTGCATCCAATAGGTGTGTTTGTGTTATTGGATGATCAATTAGGTCATTTTCGTCCTCCCTAGGCATATTCTTGTCCAATTAGGGTTTTTAACCAATCTTGTGCATCCAATAGGTGTGTTTGTGTCATTGGATGATCAATCAGGTCATTTTTGTCCTCCCTAGGCTTATTCTTGTCCAATTAGGTTTTTTAACCAATTTTGTGCATCCAATAAGTTTACTTGTGTCATTGGATTAACATTTAGGTCATTTTCGTCCTCCCTAGGCATATTCTTGTCCAATTAGGGTTTTTAACCAATCTTGTGCATCCAATAGGTGTGTTTGTGTCATTGGATGATCAATTAGGTTATTTTCGTCCTCCTTACGCATATTCTTGTCCAATTAGGGTTTTTAACCAATCTTGTGCATCCAATAAGTTCATTTGTGTCATTGGATGATCAATTAGGTCATTTTCATCCTCCCTAGGCGTATTCTTGTCCAACTAGGGTTTTTAACCAATCTTGTGCATCCAATAGGTGTGTTTGTGTCATTGGATGATCAATTAGGTCATTTTCGTCCTCCCTAGGCTTATTCTTGTCCAATTAGGGTTTTTAACCAATCTTGTGCATCCAATAAGTTGAGTTGTGTCATTGGATTAACATTTATGTCATTTTCGTTCTCCCCAGGCTTATTCTTGTCCAATTAGGGTTTTTAACCAATCTTGTGCATCCAATAAGTTCATTTGTGTTATTGGATTAACATTTAGGTCATATTCGTCCTCCCTAGGCATATTCTTGTCCAATTAGGGTTTTTAACCAATCTTGTGCATCCAATAGGTGTGTTTGTGTCATTGGAAGATCAATTAGGTCATTTTTGTCCTCCCTAAGCATATTCTTGTCCAATTAGGGTTTTTAACCAATCTTGTGCATCCAATAGGTGTGTGTGTGTGTCATTGGATAATCAATTAGGTCATTTTCGTCCTCCCTAAGCATATTCTTGTCCAATTAGGGTTTTTAACCAATCTTGTGCATCCAATAGGTGTGTCTGTGTCATTGGATGATCAATTAGGTCATTTTTGTCCTCCCTAGGCTTATTCTTGTCCAATTAGGGTTTTTAACCAATCTTGTGCATCCAATAAGTTCATTAGTGTCATTGGATGATCAATTAGGTCATTTTCGTCTTCCCTAGGCATGTTCTTGTCCAACTAGGGTTTTTAACCAATCTTGTGCATCCAATAGGTGTGTTTGTGTCATTGGATGATCAATTAGGTCATTTTCGTCCTCCCTAGGCTTATTCTTGTCCAATTAGGGTTTTTAACCAATCTTGTGCATCCAATAGGTGTGTTTGTGTCATTGGATGATCAATTAGGTCATTTTCGTCCTCCTTAGGCTTATTCTTGTCCAATTATGGTTTTTAACCAATCTTGTGCATCCAATAGGTGTGTTTGTGTCATTGGATGATCAATTAGGTCATTTTCGTCATTCCTAGGCTTATTCTTGTCCAATTAGGGTTTTTAACCAATCTTGTGCATCCAATAAGTTCATTTGTGTCATTGGATTAACATTTAGGTCATATCAGTCCTCCCTAGGCATATTCTTGTCCAATTAGGGTTTTTAACCAATCTTGTGCATCCAATAACTTTGTTTGTGTCATTGAATTAATATTTAGGTCATTTTCGTCCTCCCTAGGCATATTCTTGTCCAATTAGGGTTTTTAACCAATCTTGTGCATCCAATAGGTGTGTTTGTGTCATTGGATGATCAATTAGGTCATTTTCGTCCTCCCTACGCTTATTGTTGTCCAATTAGGGTTTTTAACCAATCATGAGCATCCAATAGGTGTGTTTGGGTCATTGGATGATCAATTAGGTCATTTTCGTCCTCCCTAGGCATATTCTTGTCCAATTAGGGTTTTTAACCAATCTTGTGCATCCAATAGGTGTGTTTGTGTCATTGGATGATCAATTAGGTCATTTTCGTCCTCCCTAGGCATATTCTTGTCCAATTAGGGTTTTTAACCAATCTTGTGCATCCAATAGGTGTGTTTGTGTCATTGGATGATCAATTAGGTCATTTTCGTCCTCCAAAGGCTTATTCTTGTCCAATTAGGGTTTTTAACCAATCTTGTGCATCCAATAAGTTCATTTGTGTCATTGGATTAACATAATGTCATTTTCGTCATCCCTAGCCATATTCTTGTCCAATTAGGGTTTTTAACCAATCTTGTGCATCCAATAGGTGTGTTTGTGTCATTGGATGATCAATTAGGTCACTTTCGTCTTCCCTAGGCTTACTCTTGTCCAATTAGGGTTTTTAACCGATCTTGTGCATCCAATAGGTGTGTTTGTGTCATTGGATGATCAATTAGGTCATTTTCGTCCTCCCTAGGCATATTCTTGTCCAATTAGGGTTTTTAACCAATCTTGTGCATCCAATAGGTGTGTTTGTGTCATTGGATGATCAATTAGGTCATTTTCGTCCTCCCTAGGCTTATTCTTGTCCAATTAGGGTTTTTAACCAATCTTGTGCATCCAATAGGTGTGTTTGTGGCAATTGATGATCAATTAGGTCATTTTCGTCCTCCCTAGGCTTATTCTTGTCCAATTAGGGTTTTTAACCAATCTTGTGCATCCAATAGGTGTGTTTGTGTCATTGGATGATCAATTAGGTCATTTTCGTCCTCCCTAGGCTTATTCTTGTCCAATTAGGGTTTTTAACCAATCTTGTGCATCCAATAGGTGTGTTTATGTCATTGGATGATCAATTAGGTTATTTTCGTCCTCCCTAGGCTTATTCTTGTCCAATTAGGGTTTTTAACCAATCTTGTGCATCCAATAAGTTGAGTTGTGTCATTGGATTAAAATTTAGGTCATTTTCGTCCTCCCAAGGCATATTCTTGTCCAATTAGCGTTTTTAACCAATCTTGTGCATCCAATAGGTGTGTTTGTGTCATTGGATGTTTAATTAGGTCATTTTCGTCCTCCCTAGGCTTATTCTTGTCCAATTAGGGTTTTTAACAAATCTTGTGCTTCCAATAAGTTCATTTGTGTCATTGGATGATCAATTAGGTCATTTTTGTCCTCCCTAAGCATATTCTTGTCCAACTAGGGTTTTTAACCAATCTTGTGCATCCAATAAGTTCATTTGTGTCATTGGATGATCAATTAGGTCATTTTCGTCCTCCCTAGGCATATTCTTGTCCAACTAGGGTTTTTAACCAATCTTGTGCATCCAATAGGTGTGTTTGTGTCATTGGATGATCAATTAGGTCATTTTCGTCCTCCCTAGGCTTATTCTTGTCCAATTAGGGTTTTTAACCAATCTTGTGCATCCAATAGGTGTGTTTGTGTCATTGGATGATCAATTAGGTCATTTTCGTCCTCCCAAGGCTTATTCTTGTCCAATTAGAGTTTTTAACCAATCTTGTGCATCCAATAGGTGTGTTTGTGTCATTGGATGATCAATTAGGTCATTTTCGTCCTCCCTAGGCTTATTCTTGTCCAATTAGGGTTTTTAACCAATCTTGTGCATCCAATAGGTGTGTTTGTGTCATTGGATGATCAATTAGGTCATTTTCGTCCTCCCTAGGCATATTCTTGTCCAAATTCGGGTTTTTAACCAATCTTGTGCATCCAATAGGTGTGTTTGGTTCATTGGATGATCAATTAGGTCATTTTCATCCTCCCTAGGCATATTCTTGTCCAATTAGGGTTTTTAACCAATCTTGTGCATCCAATAGGTGTGTTTGTGTCATTGGATGATCAATTAGGTCATTTTCGTCCTCCCTAGGCTTATTCTTGTCCAATTAGGGTTTTTAACCAATCTTGTGCATCCAATAGGTGTGTTTGTGTCATTGGATGATCAATTAGGTCATTTTCTTCCTCCCTAGGCTTATTCTTGTCCAATTAGGGTTTTTAACCAATCTTGTGCATCCAATAACTTTGTTTATGTCATTGGATGATCAATTAGGTCATTTTCGTCCTCCCTAGGCTTATTCTGGTCCAATTAGGGTTTTTAACCAATCTTGTGCATCCAAAAAGTTTCTTTATGTCATTGAATTAATATTTAGGTCATTTTCGTCCTCCCTTGGCATATTCTTGTCCAATTAGGGTTTTTAACCAATCTTGTGCATCCAATAGGTGTGTTTGTGTCATTGGATGATCAATTAGGTCATTTTCGTCCTCCCTAGGCTTATTCTTGTCCAATTAGGGTTTTTAACCAATCTTGTGCATCCAATAGGTGTGTTTGTGTCATTGGATGATCAATTAGGTCATTTTCGTCCTCCCTAGGCTTATTCTTGTCCAATTAGGGTTTTTAACCAATCTTGTGCATCCAATAGGTGTGTTTGTGTCATTGGATGATCAATTAGGTCATTTTCGTCCTTTCTATGCTTATTTTTGTCCAATTAGGGTTTTTAAGCAATCTTGTGCATCCAATAAGTTCATTTGTGTCATTGGATGATCAATTAGGTCATTTTCGTCCTCCCTAGGCATATTCTTGTCCAACTAGGGTTTCTAACCAATCTTGTGCTTCCAATAGATGTGTTTGTGTCATTGGATGATCAATTAGGTCATTTTCGTCCTCCCTAGGCTTATTCTTGTCCAATTAGGGTTTTTAACCAATCTTGTGCATCCAATAGGTGTGTTTGTGTCATTGGATGATCAATTAGGTCATTTTCGTCCTCCCTAGGCTTATTCTTGTCCAATTAGGGTTTTTAACCAATCTTGTGCATCCAATAGGTGTGTTTGTGTCATTGGATGATCAATTAGGTCATTTTCGTCCTCCCTAGGCTTATTCTTGTCCAATTAGGGTTTTTAACCAATCTTGTGCATCCAATAAGTTCATTTGTGTCATTGGATGATCAATTAGGTCATTTTCGTCCTTCCTAGGCATATTCTTGATCAACTAGGGTTTTAAACCAATCTTGTGCATCCAATAGGTGTGTTTGTGTCATTGGATGATCAATTAGGTCATTTTCGTCCTCCCTAGGCTTATTCTTGTCCAATTAGGGTTTTTAACCAATCTTGTGCATCCAATAGGTGTGTTTGTGTCATTGGATGATCAATTAGGTCATTTTCGTCCTCCCTAGGCTTATTCTTGTCCAATTAGGGTTTTTAACCAATCTTGTGCATCCAATAGGTGTGTTTGTGTCATTGGATGATCAATTAGGTCATTTTCGTCCTCCCTAGGCTTATTCTTGTCCAATTAGGGTTTTTAACCAATCTTGTGCATCCAATAGGTGTGTTTGTGTCATTGGATGATCAATTAGGTCATTTATCGTCCTCCCTAGGCTTATTCTTGTCCAATTAGGGTTTTTAACCAATCTTGTGCATCCAATAGGTTGAGTTGTGTCATTGGATTAACATTTAGGTCATTTTCGTCCTCCCTAGGCATATTCTTGTCCAATTAGGGTTTTTAACCAATCTTGTGCATCCAATAGGTGTGTTTGTGTCATTGGATGATCAATTAGGTCATTTTCGTCCTCCCTAGGCTTATTCTTGTCCAATTAGGGTTTTTAACCAATCTTGTGCATCCAATAGGTGTGTTTGTGTCATTGGATGATCAATTAGGTCATTTTCGTCCTCCCTAGGCTTATTCTTGTCCAATTAGGGTTTTTAACCATTCTTGTGCATCCAATAGGTGTGTTTGTGTCATTGGATGATCAATTAGGTCATTGTTGTCCTCCCTAGGCTTATTCTTGTCCAATTAGGGTTTTTAACCAATCTTGTGCATCCAATAGGTGTGTTTGTGTCATTGGATGATCAATTAGGTCATTTTCGTCCTCCCTAGGCTTATTCTTGTCCAATTAGGGTTTTTAACCAATCTTGTGCATCCAATAGGTGTGTTTGTATCATTGGATGATCAATTAGGTCATTTTTGTCCTCCCTAGGCTTATTCTTGTCCAATTAGGAATTTTAACCAATCTTGTGCATCCAATAGGTGTGTTTGTGTCATTGGATGATCAATTAGGTCATTTTCGTCCTCCCTAGGCTTATTCTTGTCCAATTAGGGTTTTTAACCAATCTTGTGCATCCAATAGGTGTGTTTGTGTCATTGGATGATCAATTAGGTCATTTTCGTCCTCCCTAGGCTTATTCTTGTCCAATTAGGGTTTTAAACCAATCTTGTGCATCCAATAACTTTGTTTGTGTCATTGAATTAATATTTAGGTCATTTTCGTCCTCCCTAGGCATATTCTTGTCTAATAAGGGTTTTTAACCAATCTTGTGCATCCAATAGGTGTGTTTGTGTCATTTGATGATCAATTAGGTCATTTTCGTCCTCCCTAGGTTTATTCTTGTCCAATTAGGGTTTTTAACCAATCTTGTGCATCCAATAAGTTTGTTTGTTTCATTGAATTAATATTTAGGTCATTTTCGTCCTCCCTAGGCATATTCTTGTCTATTCAGGGTTTTTAACCAATCTTGTGCATCCAATAGGTGTGTTTGTGTCATTGGATGATCAATTAGGTCACTTTCGTCCTCCCTAGGCATATTCTTGTCCAATTAGGGTTTTTAACCAATCTTGTGCATCCAATAAGTTGAGTTGTGTCATTGGATTAACATTTAGGTCATTTTCGTCCTCCCTAGGCATATTCTTGTCCAATTAGAGTTTTTAACCAATTTTGTGCATCCAATAGGTGTGTTTGTGTCATTGGATGATCAATTAGGTCATTTTCGTCCTCCGTAGGCATATTCTTGTCCAATTAGGGTTTTTAACCAATCTTGTGCATCCAATAGGTTTGTTTGTTTCATTGGATGATCAATTAGGTCATTTTTGTCCTCCCTAGGCTTATTCTTGTCCAATTAGGGTTTTTAACCAATCTTGTGCATCCAATAAGTTTGTTTGTGTCATTGAATTAATATTTAGGTCATTTTCGTCCTCCCTAGCCATATTCTTGTCCAATTAGTGTTTTTAACCAATCTTGTGCATCCAATAGGTGTTTTTGTGTCATTGGATGATCAATTAGGTCATTTTCGTCCTCCCTAGGCGTATTCTTGTCCAATTAGGGTTTTTAACCAATCTTGTGCATCCAATAGGTGTGTTTGTGTCATTGGATGATCAATTAGGTCATTTTCGTCCTCCATAGGCTTATTCTTGTCCAATTAGGGTTTTTAACCAATCTTGTGCATCCAATAGGTGTGTTTGTGTCATTGGATGATCAATTAGGTCATTTTCGTCCTCCCTAGTCTATTTCTTGTCCAATTTGGGTTTTTAACCGATCATGTGCATCCAATAGGTGTGTTTGTGTCATTGGATGATCAATTAGGTCATTTTCGTCCTCCCTAGGCTATTTCTTGTCCAATTAGGGTTTTTAACCAATCTTGTGCATCCAATAACTTTGTTTGTGTCATTGAATTAATATTTAGGTCATTTTCGTCCTCCATAGGCATATTCTTGTCCAATTAGGGTTTTTAACCAATCTTGTGCATCCAATAGGTGTGTTTGGGTCATTGGATGATCAATTAGGTCATTTTCGACCTCCCTAGGCTTATTCTTGTCCAATTAGGGTTTTTAACCAATCTTGTACATCTAATAAGTTCATTTGTGTCATTGGATTAACATTTAGGTCATTTTCGTCCTCCCTAGGCATATTCTTGTTCAATTAGGGTTTTTAACCAATCTTGTGCATCC
Source organism: Cicer pinnatifidum (assembly GCA_037974775.1). Taxonomy (NCBI): domain Eukaryota; kingdom Viridiplantae; phylum Streptophyta; class Magnoliopsida; order Fabales; family Fabaceae; genus Cicer; species Cicer pinnatifidum. Next base: position 58,086 of record JBBPBR010000821.1, on the reverse strand, counting down.
AATAGGTGTGTTTGTGTCATTGGATAATCAATTAGGTCATTTTCGTCCTCCCTAGGCTTATTCTTATCCAATTAGGGTTCTTAACCAATCTTGTGCATCCAATAAGTTGAGTTGTGTCATTGGATTAACATTTAGGTCATTTTCGTTCTCCCTACGCTTATTCTTGTCCAATTAGGGTTTTTAACCAATCTTGTGCATCCAATAGGTGTGTTTGTGTCATTGGATGATCAATTAGGTCATTTTCGTCCTCCCTAGGCTTATTCTTGTCCAATTAGGGTTTTTAACCAATCTTGTACATCTAAAAAGTTCATTTGTGTCATTGGATTAACATTTAGGTCATTTTCGTCCTCCCTAGGCATATTCTTGTTCAATTAGGGTTTTTAACCAATCTTGTGCATCCAATAGGTGTGTTTGTATCATTGGATTAACATTTAGGTCATTTTCGTCCTCCCTAGGCATATTCTTGTCCAATTAGGGTTTTTAACCAATCTTGTGCATCCAATAGGTGTGTTTGTGTCATTGGATGATCAATTAGGTCATTTTCGTCCTCCCTAGGCTTATTCTTGTCCAATTAGGGTTTTTAACCAATCTTGTGCATCCAATAGGTGTGTTTGTGTCATTGGATGATCAATTAGGTTACTTTCGTCCTCCCTAGGCATATTCTTGTCCAATTAAGGTTTTTAACTAATCTTGTGCATCCAATAGGTGTGTTTGTGTCATTGGATGACCAATTAGGTCATTTTCGTCCTCCCTAGGCATATTCTTGTCCAATTAGGGTTTTTAACCAATCTTGTGCATCCATTAGGTGTGTTTGTGGCAATGGATGATCAATTAGGTCATTTTCGTCCTCCCTAGGCTTATTCTTGTCCAATTAGGGTTTTTAACCAATCTTGTGCATCCAATAGGTGTGTTTGTGTCATTGGATGATCAATTAGGTCATTTTCGTCCTCCCTAGGCTTATTCTTGTCCAATTAGGGTTTTTAACCAATCTTGTGCATCCAATAGGTGTGTTTGTGTCATTGGACGATCAATTAGGTCTTTTTCGTCCTCCCTAGGCATATTCTTGTCAAATTAGGGTTTTTAACCAATCTTGTGCATCCAATAAGTTGAGTTGTGTCATTGGATTAACATTTGGGTCATTTTCGTCCTCCATAGGCTTATTCTTGTCCAATTAGGGTTTTTAACCAATCTTGTGCATCCAATAAGTTGAGCTGTGTCATTGGATTAACATTTAGGTCATTTTCGTCCTCCCTAGGCTTATTCTTGTCCAATTAGGGTTTTTAACCAATCTTGTGCATCCAATAAGTTCATTTGTGTCATTGGATTAACATTTAGGTCATTTTCGTCCTCCCTAGGCATATTCTAATCCAATTAGGGTTTTTAACCAATCTTGTGCATCCAATAGGTGTGTTTGTGTCATTGGATGATCAATTAGGTCATTTTCGTCCTCCCTAGGCTTATTCTTGTCCAATTAGGGTTTTTAACCAATCTTGTGCATCCAATAAGTAGAGTTGTGTCATTGGATTAACATTTGAGTCATTTTCGTTCTCCCTAGGCTTATTCTTGTCCAATTAGGGTTTTTAACCAATCTTGTGCATCCAATAGGTGTGTTTGTGTCATTGGATGATCAATTAGGTCATTTTCGTCCTCCCTAGGCTTATTCTTGTCCAATTAGGGTTTTTAACCAATCTTGTGCATCCAATAGGTGTGTTTGTGTCATTGGATGATCAATTAGGTCATTTTCGTCCTCCCTAGGCTTAGTCTTGTCCAATTAGGATTTTTAACCAATCTTGTGCATCCAATACATTTGATAATCAATTAGGTCATTTTCGTCCTCCCTAGGCATATTCTTGTCCAATTAGGGTTTTTAACCAATCTTGTGCATCCAATAGGTGTGTTTGTGTCATTGGATGATCAATTAGGTCATTTTCGTCCTCCCTAGGCATATTCTTGTCCAATTAGGGTTTTTAACCAATCTTGTGCATCCAATAGGTGTGTTTGTGTCATTGGATGATCAATTAGGTCATTTTCGTCCTCCCTAGGCTTATTCTTGTCCAATTAGGGTTTTTAACCAATCTTGTGCATCCAATAGGTATGTTTGTGTCATTGGATAATCAATTAGGTCATTTTCGTCCTCCATAGGCTTATTCTTGTCCAATTAGGGTTTTTAACCAATCTTGTGCATCCAATAAGTTGAGTTGTGTCATTGGATTAACATTTAGGTCATTTTCGTCCTCCCTAGGCTTATTCTTGTCCAATTAGGGTTTTTAACCAATCTTGTGTATCCAATAAGTTCATTTGTGTCATTGAATTAATATTTAGGTCATTTTCGTCCTCCCTAGGCATATTCTTGTCCAATTAGGGTTTTTAACCAATCTTGTGCATCCAATAGGTGTGTTTGTGTCATTGGATGATCAATTAGGTCATTTTCGTCCTCCCTAGGCATATTCTTGTCCAATTAGGGTTTTTAACCAATCTTGTGCAGCCAATAGGTGTGTTGTGTCATTGGATGATCAATTAGGTCATTTTCGTCCTCCCTAGGCATATTCTTGTCCAATTAGGGTTTTTAACCAATCTTGTGCATCCAATAGGTGTGTTTGTGTCATTGGATGATCAATTAGGTCATTTTCGTCCTCCCTAGGCATATTCTTGTCCAATTAGGGTTTTTAACCAATCTTGTGCATCCAATAGGTGTGTTGTGTCATTGGATGATCAATTAGGTCATTTTCGTCCTCCCTAGGCATATTCTTGTCCAATTAGGGTTTTTAACCAATCTTGTGCATCCAATAACTTGGTTTGTGTCATGAAATTAATATTTAGGTCATTTTTGTCCTCCCTAGGCATATTCTTGTCCAATTAGGGTTTTTAACCAATCTTGTGCATCCAATAACTTTGTTTGTGTCATTAAATTAATATTTAGGTCATTTTCGTCCTCCCTAGGCATATTCTTGTCCAATTAGGGTTTTTAACCAATCTTGTGCATCCAATAGGTGTGTTTGTGTCATTGGATGATCAATTAGGTCATTTTCGTCCTCCCTAGGCATATTCTTGTCCAATTAGGGTTTTTAACCAATCTTGTGCATCCAATAGGTGTGTTTGTGGCAATGGATGATCAATTTGGTCGTTTTCGTCCTCCCTAGGCTTATTCTTGTCCAATTAGGGTTTTTAACCAATCTTGTGCATCCAACAAGTTTGTTTATGTCATTGAATTAATATTTAGGTCATTTTCGTCCTCCCTAGGCATATTCTTGTCCAATTAGGGTTTTTAACCAATCTTGTGCATCCAATAGGTGTGTTTGTGTCATTGGATGATCAATTAGGTCATTTTCGTCCTCCCTAGGCATATTCTTGTCCAATTAGGGTTTTTAACCAATTTTGTTCATCCAATAAGTTTGTTTATGTCATTGAATTGATATTTAGGTCATTTTCGTCCTCCCTAGGCATATTCTTGTCCAATTAGGGTTTTTAACCAATCTTGTGCATCCAATAGGTGTGTTTGTGTCATTGGATGATCAATTAGGTCATTTTCGTCCTCCCTAGGCTTATTCTTGTCCAATTAGGGTTTTTAACCAATCTTGTGCTTCCAATAGGTGTATTTGTGTCATTGGATGATCAATTAGGTCATTCTCGTCCTCCCTAGGCTTATTAATGTCCAATTAGGGTTTTTAACCAATTTTGTGCATCCAATGAGTTTGTTTGTGTCACTGAATTAATATTTAGATCATTTTCGTCCTCCCTAGGCATATTCTTGTCCAATTAGGGTTCTTAACCAATCTTGTGCATCCAATAGGTGTGTTTGTTTCACTGGATGATCAATTAGGTCATTTTCGTCCTCCCTAGGCATATTCTTGTCCAATTAGGGTTTTTAACCAATCTTGTGCATCCAATAGGTGTGTTTGTGTCATTGGATGATCAATTAGGTCATTTTCGTCCTCCCTAGGCTTATTCTTGTCCAATTAGGGTTTTTAACCAATCTTGTGCTTCCAATAGGTGTGTTTGTGTCATTGGATGATCAATTAAGCCATTTTCGTCCTCCTTAGGCATATTGTTGTCCAATTAGGGTTTTTAACCAATCCTGTGCATACAATAGGTGTGTTTGTGTCATTGGATGATCAATTAGGTCATTTTTGTCCTCCCTAGGCTTATTCTTGTCCAATTAGGGTTTTTAACCAATCTTGTGTATCCAATAACTTTGTTTGTGTCATTGAATTAATATTTAGGTCATTTTCGTCCTTCCTAGACATTTTCTTGTCCAATTAGGGTGTTTAACCAATCTTGTGCATCCAATAGGTGTGTTTGTGTCATTGGATGATCAATTAGGTCATTTTCGTCCTCCCTAGGCATATTCTTGTCCAATTAGGGTTTTTAACCAATCTTGTGCATCCAATAGGTGTGTTTGTGTCATTGGATGATCAATTAGGTCATTTTCGTCCTCCCTAGGCATATTGTTGTCCAATTAGGGTTTTTAACCAATCCTATGCATCCAATAGGTGTGTTTGTGTCATTGGATGATCAATTAGGTCATTTTCGTCCTCCCTAGGCTTATTCTTGTCAAATTAGGGTTTTTAACCAATGTTGTGCTTCCAATAGGTGTGTTTGTGTCATTGGATGATCAATTAAGCCATTTTGGTCCTCCCTAGGCTTATTCTTGTCCAATTAGGGTTTTTAACTAATGTTGTGCATCCAATAAGTTCGTTTTTGTCATTGAATTAACATTTAGGTCATATTCGTCTTCCCTAGGCATATTCTTGTCCAATTAGGGTTTTTAACCAATCTTGTGCATCCAATAGGTGTGTTTGTGTCATTGGATGATCAATTAGGTCATTTTCGTCCTCCCAAGGCTTATTCTTGTCCAATTAGGGTTTTTAACCAATCTTTTGCATCCAATAAGTTTGTTTGTGTCATTGAATTAATATTTAGGTCATTTTTGTCCTCCCTAGGCATATTCTTGTCCAATTAGGGTTTTTAACCAATCTTGTGCATTCAATAGGTGTGTTTGTGTCATTGGATGATCAATTAGGTCTCTTTCGTCCTCCCTAGGCATATTCTTGTCCAATTAGGGTTTTTAACCAATCTTGTGCATCCAATAGGTGTGTTTGTGTCATTGGATGATCAATTAGGTCATTTTCGTCCTCCCTAGGCTTATTCTTGTCCAATTAGGGTTTTTAACCAATCTTGTGCATCCAATAAAATTGTTGTGTCATTGAATTAATATTTAGGTCATTTTCGTCCTCCCTAGGCATCATCTTGTCAAATTAGAGTTTTTAACCAATCTTTTGGATCCAATAGGTTGGTTTGTGTCATTGGATGATCAATTAGGTCATTTTCGTCCTCCCTAGACTTATTCTTGTCCAATTAAGGTTTTTAACCAATCTTGTGCATCCAATAAGTTAATTTGTGTCATTGGATTAACATTTAGGTCATTTTCGTCCTCCCTAGGCATATTCTTGTCCAATTAGGGTTTTTAACCAATCTTGTGCATCCAATAGGTGTGTTTGTGTCATTGGATGATCAATTAGGTCATTTTCGTCCTCCCTAGGCTTATTCTTGTCCAATTAGGGTTTTTAACCAATCTTGTGGATCCAATATGTTTGTTTGTGTCATTGGATGATCAATTAGGTCATTTTCGTCCTCCCTAGGCTTATTCTTGTCCAATTAGGGTTTTTAACCAATCTTATGCATCCAATAGGTGTGTTTGTGTCATTGGATGATCAATTAGGTCATTTTCGTCCTCCCTAGGCTTATTCTTGCCCAATTAGGGTTTTTAACCAATCTTGTGCATCCAATAAGTTGAGTTGTGTCATTGGATTAGCAATTAGGTCATTTTCGTCCTCCCTAGGCTTATTCTTGTCCAATTAGGATTTTTAACCAATCTTGTGCATCCCATAAGTTCGTTTGTGTCATTGGATTAACATTTAGGTCATTTTCGTCCTCCCTAGGCATATTCTTGTCCAATTAGGGTTTTTAACCAATCTTGTGCATCCAATAGGTGTGTTTGTGTCATTGGATGATCAATTAGGTCATTTTCGTCCTCCCTAGGCTTATTCTTGTCCAATTAGGGTTTTTAACCAATCTTGTGCATCCGATAAGTTTATTTGTGTCATTGAATTAATATTTAGGTCATTTTTGTCCTCCCTAGGCATATTCTTGTCCAATTAGGGTTTTTAACCAATCTTGTGCATCCAATAGGTGTGTTTGTGTCATTGGATGATCAATTAGGTCATTTTCGTCCTCCCTAGGCATATTCTTGTCCAATTAGGGTTTTTAACCAATCTTGTGCATCCAATAGGTGTGTTTGTGTCATTGGATGATCAATTAGGTCATTTTCGTCCTCCCTAGGCTTATTCTTGTCCAATTAGGGTTTTTAACCAATCTTGTGCATCCTATAGGTGTGGTTGTGTCATTGGATGATCAATTAGGTCATTTTCGTCCTCCCTATGCTTATTCTTGTCCAACTAGGGTTTTTAACCAATCTTGTGCATCCAATAAGTTTGTTTGTGTCATTGAATTAATATTTAGGTGACTTTCGTCCTCCCTAGGCATATTCTTGTCCAATTAGGGTTTTTAACCAATCTTGTGCATCCAATAGGTGTGTTTGTGTCATTGGATGATCAATTAGGTCATTTTCGTCCTCCCTAGGCATATTCTTGTCCAATTAGGGTTTTTAACCAATCTTGTGCATCCAATAGGTGTGTTTGTGTCATTGGATGATCAATTAGGTCATTTACGTCCTCCCTAGGCCTATTCTTGTCAAATTAGGGTTTTTAACCAATCTTGTGCATCCAATAACTTTGTTTGTGTAATTGAATTAATATTTAGGTCATTTTCGTCCTCCCTAGGCATATTCTTGTCCAATTAGGGTTTTTAACCAATCTTGTGCATCCAATAGGTGTGTTTGTGTCATTGGATGATCAATTAGGTCATTTTCGTCCTCCCTAGGCATATTCTTGTCCAATTAGGGTTTTTAACCAATCTTGTGCATCCAATAGGTGTGTTTGTGTCATTGGATGATCAATTAGGTCATTTCCGTACTCCCTAGGCTTATTCTTGTCCAATTAGGGTTTTTAACCAATCTTGTGCATCCAATAAGTTCATTTGTGTCATTGGATTAACATTTAGGTCATTTTCGTCCTCCCTAGGCATATTCTTGTCCAATTAGGGTTTTTAACCAATCTTGTGCATCCAATAGGTGTGTTTGTGTCATTGGATGATCAATTAGGTCATTTTCGTCCTCCCTATGCTTATTCTTGTCCAATTAGGGTTTTTAACCAATCTTGTGTATCCAACAAGTTCATTTGTGTCATTGGATGATCAATTAGGTCATTTTCGTCCTCCCTAGGCATATTCTTCTCCAACTAGGGTTTTTAACCAATCTTGTGCATCCAATAGGTGTGTTTGTGTCATTGGATGATCAATTAGGTCATTTTCGTCCTCCCTAGGCTTATTCTTGTCCAATTAGGGTTTTTAACCAATCTTGTGCATCCAATAAGTTCATTTGTGTCATTGGATGATCAATTATGTCATTTTCGTCCTCCCTAGGCATATTCTTGTCCAACTAGGGTTTTTAACCAATCTTGTGCTTCCAACAGGTATGTTTGTGTCATTGGATGATCAATTAGGTCATTTTCGTCCTTCCTAGGCTTATTCTTGTCCAATTAGGGTTTTTAACCAATCTTGTGCATCCAATAAGTTCATTTGTGTCATTGGATTAACATTTAGGTCATTTTCGTCCTCCCTAGGCATATTCTTGTCCAATTAGGGTTTTTAACCAATCTTGTGCATCCAATAGGTGTGTTTGTGTCATTGGATGATCAATTAGGTCATTTTCGTCCTCCCTAGGCTTATTCTTGTCCAATTAGGGTTTTTAACCAATCTTGTGCATCCAATAAGTTCATTTGTGTCATTGGATTAACATTTAGGTCATTTTCGTCCTCCCTAGGCATATTCTTGTCCAATTAGGGTTTTTAACCAATCTTGTGCATCCAATAGGTGTGTTTGTGTCATTGGATGATCAATTAGGCCATTTTCGTCCTCCCTATGCATATTCTTGTCCAATTAGGGTTTTTAACCAATGTTGTGCATCCAATAACTTTGTTTCTGTCATTTAATTAATATTTAGGTCATTTTCGTCCTCCCTAGGCTTATTCTTGTCTAATTAGGGTTTTTAACCAATCTTGTGCATCCAATAAGTTGAGTTGTGTCATTGGATTAACATTTAGGTCATATTCGTCCTCCCTAGGCTTATTCTTGTCCAATTAGGGTTTTTAACCAATCTTGTGCATCCAATAAGTTCATTTGTGTCATTGGATTAACATTTAGGTCATATTCGTCTTACCTAGGCATATTCTTGTCCAATTAGGGTTTTTAACCAATCTTGTGCATCCAATAGGTGTGTTTGTGTCATTGGATGATCAATTAGGGCATTTTCGTCCTCCCTAAGCTAATTCTTGTCCAATTAGGGTTTTTAACCAATGTAGTGCATCCAATAACTTTGTTTGTGTCATTGAATTAATATTTAGGTCATTTTCGTCCTCCCTAGGCTTATTCTTGTCCAATTATGGTTTTTAACAAATCTTGTGCATCCAATAATTTGAGTTGTGTCATTGGATTAACATTTAATTCATATTCGTCCTCCCTAGGCTTATTCTTGTCCAATTAGGGTTTTTAACCAATCTTGTGCATCCAATAAGCGCATTTGTGTCATTGGATTAACATTTAGGTCATTTTCGTCCTCCCTAGGCATATTCTTGTCCAATTAGGGTTTTTAACCAATCTTGTGCTTCCAATAGGTGTGTTTGTGTCATAGGATGATCAATTAGGCCATTTTCGTCCTCCCTAGGCTTATTCTTGTCCAATTAGGGTTTTTAACCAATCTTGTGCATCCAATAACTTTGTTTGTGTCATTGAATTAATATTTATGTCATTTTCGTCCTCCCTAGGCATATTCTTGTCCAATTAGGGTTTTTAACCAATCTTGTGCATCCAATAGGTGTGTTTGTGTCATTGGATGATCAATTAGATCATTTTCGTCCTCCCTAGGCTTATTCTTGTCCAATTAGGGTTTTTAACCAATCTTGTGCATCCAATAAGTTCATTTGGGTCATTGGATTAACATTTAGGTCATTTCCGTCCTCCCTAGGCATATTCTTCTCCAATTAGGGTTTTTAACAAATCTTGTGCTTCCAATAGGTGTGTTTGTGTCATTGGATGATCAATTAGGTCATTTTCGTCCTCCCAAGGCTTATTCTTGTCCAATTAGGGTTTTTAACCAATCTTTTGCATCCAATAAGTTTGTTTGTGTCATTGAATTAATATTTAGGTCATTTTTGTCCTCCCTAGGCATATTCTTGTCCAATTAGGGTTTTTAACCAATCTTGTGCATTCAATAGGTGTGTTTGTGTCATTGGATGATCAATTAGGTCTCTTTCGTCCTCCCTAGGCATATTCTTGTCCAATTAGGGTTTTTAACCAATCTTGTGCATCCAATAGGTGTGTTTGTTTCATTGGATGATCAATTAGGTCATTTTCGTCCTCCCTATGCTTATTGTTGTCCAATTAGGGTTTTTAACCAATCTTGTGCATCCAATAGGTGTGTTTGTGTCATTGGATGATCAATTAGGTCATTTTCGTCCTCCTTAGGCATATTGTTGTCCAATTAGGGTTTTTAACCAATCCTGTGCATCCAATAGGTGTGTTTGTGTCATTGGATGATCAATTAGGTCATTTTCGTCCTCCCTAGGCTTATTATTGTCCAATTAGGGTTTTTAACCAATCTTGTGCATCCAATAAGTTGAGTTGTGTCATTGGATTAACATTTAGGTCATTTTCGTCCTCCCTAGGCTTATTCTTGTCCAATTAGGGTTTTTAACCAATCTTG
>JBBPBR010000821.1:29201-46327 GCA_037974775.1 Cicer pinnatifidum | reverse complement strand
CAATAGGTGTGTTTGTGTCATTGGATGATCAATTAGGTCATTTTCGTCCTCCCAAGGCTTATTCTTGTCCAATTAGGGTTTTTAACCAATCTTTTGCATCCAATAAGTTTGTTTGTGTCATTGAATTAATATTTAGGTCATTTTTGTCCTCCCTAGGCATATTCTTGTCCAATTAGGGTTTTTAACCAATCTTGTGCATTCAATAGGTGTGTTTGTGTCATTGGATGATCAATTAGGTCTCTTTCGTCCTCCCTAGGCATATTCTTGTCCAATTAGGGTTTTTAACCAATCTTGTGCATCCAATAGGTGTGTTTGTTTCATTGGATGATCAATTAGGTCATTTTCGTCCTCCCTATGCTTATTGTTGTCCAATTAGGGTTTTTAACCAATCTTGTGCATCCAATAAGTTGAGTTGTGTCATTGGATTAACATTTAGGTCATATTCGTCCTCCCTAGGCTTATTCTTGTCCAATTAGGGTTTTTAACCAATCTTGTGCATCCAATAAGTTCATTTGTGTCATTGGATTAACATTTAGGTCATATTCGTCTTACCTAGGCATATTCTTGTCCAATTAGGGTTTTTAACCAATCTTGTGCATCCAATAGGTGTGTTTGTGTCATTGGATGATCAATTAGGGCATTTTCGTCCTCCCTAAGCTAATTCTTGTCCAATTAGGGTTTTTAACCAATGTAGTGCATCCAATAACTTTGTTTGTGTCATTGAATTAATATTTAGGTCATTTTCGTCCTCCCTAGGCTTATTCTTGTCCAATTATGGTTTTTAACAAATCTTGTGCATCCAATAATTTGAGTTGTGTCATTGGATTAACATTTAATTCATATTCGTCCTCCCTAGGCTTATTCTTGTCCAATTAGGGTTTTTAACCAATCGTGTGCATCCAATAAGCGCATTTGTGTCATTGGATTAACATTTAGGTCATTTTCGTCCTCCCTAGGCATATTCTTGTCCAATTAGGGTTTTTAACCAATCTTGTGCTTCCAATAGGTGTGTTTGTGTCATAGGATGATCAATTTGGCCATTTTCGTCCTCCCTAGGCTTATTCTTGTCCAATTAGGGTTTTTAACCAATCTTGTGCATCCAATAACTTTGTTTGTGTCATTGAATTAATATTTATGTCATTTTCGTCCTCCCTAGGCATATTCTTGTCCAATTAGGGTTTTTAACCAATCTTGTGCATCCAATAGGTGTGTTTGTGTCATTGGATGATCAATTAGATCATTTTCGTCCTCCCTAGGCTTATTCTTGTCCAATTAGGGTTTTTAACCAATCTTGTGCATCCAATAAGTTCATTTGGGTCATTGGATTAACATTTAGGTCATTTCCGTCCTCCCTAGGCATATTCTTCTCCAATTAGGGTTTTTAACAAATCTTGTGCTTCCAATAGGTGTGTTTGTGTCATTGGATGATCAATTATGTCATTTTCGTTCTCCCTAGGCTTATTCTTGTCCAATTAGGGTTTTTAACCAATCTTGTGCATCTAATAAGTTCATTTGTGTCATTGGATTAACATTTAGGTCATTTTCATCCTCCCTAGGCATATTCTTGTCCAATTAGGGTTTTTAACCAATCTTGTGCATCCAATAGGTGTGTTTGTGTCATTGGATGATCAATTAGATCATTTTCGTCCTCCCTAGGCTTATTCTTGTCCAATTAGGGTTTTTAACCAATCTTGTGCATCCAATAAGTTCATTTGGGTCATTGGATTAACATTTAGGTCATTTCCGTCCTCCCTAGGCATATTCTTCTCCAATTAGGGTTTTTAACAAATCTTGTGCTTCCAATAGGTGTGTTTGTGTCATTGGATGATCAATTATGTCATTTTCGTTCTCCCTAGGCTTATTCTTGTCCAATTAGGGTTTTTAACCAATCTTGTGCATCCAATAACTTTGTTTGTGTCATTGAATTAATATTTATGTCATTTTCGTCCTCCCTAGGCATATTCTTGTCCAATTAGGGTTTTTAACCAATCTTGTGCATCCAATAGGTGTGTTTGTGTCATTGGATGATCAATTAGATCATTTTCGTCCTCCCTAGGCTTATTCTTGTCCAATTAGGGTTTTTAACCAATCTTGTGCATCCAATATGTTCATTTGTGTCATTGGATTAACAATTAGGTCATTTTCGTCCTCCCTAGGCATATTCTTGTCCAATTAGGGTTTTTAACCAATCTTGTGCTTCCAATAGGTGTGTTTGTGTCATTGGATGATCAATTAGGTCATTTTCGTCCTCCCTAGGCATATTCTTGTCCAACTATGGTTTTTAACCAATCTTGTGCATCCAATAGGTGTGTTTGTGTCATTGGATGATCAATTAGGTCATTTTCGTCCTCCCTAGGCTTATTCTTGCCCAATTAGGGTTTTTAACCAATCTTGTGCATCCAATAAGTTGAGTTGTGTCATTGGATTAGCATTTAGGTCATTTTCGTCCTCCCCAGGCTTATTCTTGTCCAATTAGGATTTTTAACCAATCTTGTGCATCCAATAAGTTCATTTGTGTCATTGGATGATCAATTAGGTCATTTTCGTCCTCCCTAGGCTTATTCTTGTCCAATTAGGGTTTTTAACCAATCTTGTGCATCCAATAGGTGTGTTTGTGTCATTGGATGATCAATTAGGTCATTTTCGTCCTCCCTAGGCTTATTCTTGTCCAATTAGGGTTTTTAACCAATCTTGTGCATCCAATAGGTGTGTTTGTGTCATTGGATGATCAATTAGGTCATTTATCGTCCTCCCTAGGCTTATTCTTGTCCAATTAGGGTTTTTAACCAATCTTGTGCATCCAATAGGTTGAGTTGTGTCATTGGATTAACATTTAGGTCATTTTCGTCCTCCCTAGGCATATTCTTGTCCAATTAGGGTTTTTAACCAATCTTGTGCATCCAATAGGTGTGTTTGTGTCATTGGATGATCAATTAGGTCATTTTCGTCCTCCCTAGGCTTATTCTTGTCCAATTAGGGTTTTTAACCAATCTTGTTCATATAATAAGTTCATTAGTGTCATTCGATGATCAATTAGGTCATTTTCGTCCTCCCTAGGCTTATTCTTGTCCAATTAGGGTTTTTAACCAATCTTGTGCATCCAATAAGTTCATTTGTGTCATTGGATTAACATTTAGGTCATATCCGTCCTCCCTAGGCATATTGTTGTCCAATTAGGGTTTTTAACCAATCTTGTGCATCCAATAGGTGTGTTTGTGTCAGTGGATGATCAATTACGTCATTTTCGTTCTCCCTAGGCTTATTCTTGTCCAATTAGGGTTTTTAACCAATCTTGTGCATCCAATAGGTGTGTTTGTGTCATTGGATGATCAATTAGGTCATTTTCGTCCTCCCTAGGCATATTCTTGTCCAATTAGGGTTTTTAACCAATCTTGTGCATCCAATAGGTGTGTTTGTGTCATTGGATGATAAATTAGGTCATTGTCGTCCTCCCAAGGCTTATTCTTGTCCAATTAGGTTTTTTAACCAATCTTGTGCATCCAATAAGTTAAGTTGTGTCATTGGATTAACATTTAGGTCATTTTCATCCTCCCTAGGCTTATTCTTGTCGAATTAGGTTTTTAACCAATCTTGTGCATCCAATAAGTTCATTTGTGTCATTGGATTCACATTTAGGTCATTTTCATCCTCCCTAGGCATATTCTTGTCCAATTAGGGTTTTTAACCAATCTTGTGCATCCAATAGGTGTGTTTGTGTCATTGGATGATCAATTAGGTCATTTTCGTCCTCCCTAGGCTTATTCTTGTCCAATTAGGGTTTTTAACCAATCTTGTGCATCCAATAAGTTCATTTGTGTCATTGGATGATCAATTAGGTCATTTTCGTCCTCCCTAGGCATATTCTTGTCCAACTAGGGTTTTTAACCAATCTGGTGCATCCAATGGGTGTGTTTGTGTCATTGGATGATCAATTAGGTCATTTTCGTCCTCCCTAGGCTTATTCTTGTCCAATTAGGGTTTTTAACCAATCTTGTGCATCCAATAGGTGTGTTTGTGTCAATAGATGATCAATTAGGTCATTTTCGTCGTCCCTAGGCTTATTCTTGTCCAATTAGGGTTTTTAACCAATCTTGTGCATCCAATAAGTTGAGTTGTGTCATTGGATTAACATTTAGGTCATTTTCGTCCTCCCTAGGCTTATTCTTGTCCAATTAGGGTTTTTAACCAATCTTGAGCATCCAATAGGTGTGTTTGTGTCATTGGATGATCAATTAGGTCATTTTCGTCCTCCCTAGGCTTATTCTTGTCCAATTAGGGTTTTAACGAATCTTGTGCATCCAATAGGTGTGTTTGTGTCATTGGATGATCAATTAGGTCATTTTCGTCCTCCCAAGGCTTATTATTGTCCAATTAGGGTTTTTAACCAATCTTGTGCATCCAATAAGTTTGTTTGTGTCATTGAATTAATATTTAGGTCATTTTCGTCCTCCCTAGGCATATTCTTGTCCAATTAGGGTTTTTAACCAATCTTGTGCATTCAATAGGTGTGTTTGTGTCATTGGATGATCAATTAGGTCACTTTCGTCCTCCCTAGGCATATTCTTGTCCAATTAGGGTTTTTAACCAATCTTGTGCATCCAATACGTTGAGTTGTGTCATTGGATTAACATTTAGGTCATTTTCGTCCTCCCTAGGCTTATTCTTGTCCAATTAGGGTTTTTAACCAATTTGTGCATCCAATAGGTGGGTTTGTGTCATTGGATGATCAATTAGGTCATTTTCGTCCTCCCTAGGCTTATTCTTGTCCAATTAGGGTTTTTAACCAATTTTGTGCATCCAATAAGTTTACTTGTGTCATTGGATTAACATTTAGGTCATTTTCGTCCTCCCTAGGCATATTCTTGTCCAATTAGGGTTTTTAACCAATCTTGTGCTTCCAATAGGTGTGTTTGTGTTAATGGATGATCAATTAGGTCATTTTCGTCCTCCCTAGGCTTATTCTTGTCCAATTAGGGTTTTTAACCAATCTTGTGCATCCAATAAGTTTGTTTGTGTCATTGAACTAATATTTAGGTCATTTTCGTCCTCGCTAGGCATATTCTTGTCCAATTAGGGTTTCTAACCAATCTTGTGCATCCAATAGGTGTGTTTGTGTCATTGGATGATCAATTAGGTCATTTTCGTCCTCCCTAGGCATATTCTTGTCCAATTAGGGTTTTTAACGAATCTTGTGCATCCAATAGGTGTGTTTGTGTCATTGGATGATCAATTAGGTCATTTTCGTCCTCCCTAGGCTTATTATTGTCCAATTAGGGTTTTTAACCAATCTTGTGCATCCAATAAGTTGAGTTGTGTCATTGGATTAACATTTAGGTCATTTTCGTCCTCCCTAGGCTTATTCTTGTCCAATTAGTGTTTTTAACCAATCTTGTGCATCCAATAAGTTCATTTGTGTCATTGGATTAACATTTAGGTCATTTTCGTCCTCCCTAGGCATATTCTTGTCCAATTAGAGTTTTAGACCAATCTTGTGCATCCAATAGGTGTGTTTGTGTCATTGGATGATCAATTAGGTTATTTTGGTCCTCCCTAGACTTATTCTTGTCCAATTAGGATTTTTAACTAATCTTGTGTCTCCAATAAGTTCATTTGTGTCATTGGATGATCAATTAGGTCATTTTCGTCCTCCCTAGGCATATTCTTGTCCAATTAGGGTTTTTAACCAATCTTGTGCATCCAATAGGTGTGTTTGTGTCATTGGATGATCAATTAGGTCATTTTCGTCCTCCCTAGGCTTATTCTTGTCCAATTAGGGTTTTTAACCAATCTTGTTCATCCAATAAGTTCATTTGTGTCATTGAATTAACATTTAGGTCATTTTCGTCCTCCCAAGGCATATTCTTGTCCAATTAGGGTTTTTTAACCAATCTTGTGCATCCAATAGGTGTGTTTGTGTCATTGGATGATCAATTAGGTCATTTTCTTCCTCCATAGGCTTATTCTTGTCCAATTAGGGTTTTTAACCAATCTTGTGCATCCAATAGGTGTGTTTGTGTCATTGGATGATCAATTAGGTCATTTTCGTCCTCCCTAGGCATATTCTTGTCCAATTAGGGTTTTTAACCATTCTTGTGCATCCAATAATTTCATTTGTGTCATTGGATTAACATTTAAGTCATTTTCGACCTCCCTAGGCATATTCTTGTCCAATTAGGGTTTTTAACCAATCTTGTGCATCCAATAGGTGTGTTTGTGTCATTGGATGATCAATTAGGTCATTTTCGTCCTCCCTAGGCTTATTCTTGTCCAATTAGGGTTTTAAAACAATCTTGTGCTTCCAATACGTGTGTTTGTGTCATTGGATGATCAATTAGGTCATTTTCGTCCTTCCTATGCATATTCTTGTCCAATTAGGGTTTTTAACCAATTTTGTGCATCCAATAGGTGCGTTTGTGTCATTGGATGATCAATTAGGTCATTTTCTTCCTCCCTATGCTTATTCTTGTCCAATTAGGATTTATAACCAATCTTGTGCATCCAATAAGTTCATTTCTGTCATTGAATTAATATTTAGGTCATTTTCGTCCTCCCTAGGCATATTCTTGTCCAATTAGGGTTTTTAACCAATCTTGTGCATCCAATAGGTGTGTTTGTGTCATTGGATGATCAATTAGGTCATTTTCGTCCTCCCTAGGCTTATTCTTGTCCAATTAGGGTTTTTAACCAATCTTGTGCATCTAATAGGTGTGTTTGTGTCATTGGATGATCAGTTAGGTCATTTTCGTCCTCCCTAGGCTTATACTTGCCCAATTAGGGTTTTTAACCAATCTTGTGCATCCAATAGGTGTGTTTGTGTCATTGGATGATCAATTAGGTCATTTTCGTCCTCCCTAGGCTTATTCTTGTCCAATTAGGGTTTTTAAACAATCTTGTGCTTCCAATACGTGTGTTTGTGCCATTGGATGATCAATTAGGTCATTTTCGTCCTTCCTAGGCATATTCTTGTCCAATTAGGGTTTATAACCAGTCTTGTGCATCCAATAGGTGTGTTTGTGTCATTGGATGATCAATTTAGGTAATTTTCGTTCTCCCTAGGCATATTCTTGTCCAATTAGGGTTTTTAATCAATCTTGTGCATCCAATAGGTGTGTTTGTGTCGTTGGATGATCAATTAGGTCATTTTCGTCCTCCCTAGGCATATTCTTGTCCAATTAGGGTTTTTAACCAATCTTGTGCATCCAATAGGTGTGTTTGTGTCATTGGATGATCAATTAGGTCATTTTCGTCCTCCCTAGGCTTATTCTTGTCCAATTAGGGTTTTTAACCAATCTTGTGCATCCAATAGGTGTGTTTGTGTCATTGGATGATCAATTAGGTCATTTTCGTCCTCCCTAGGCCTATTCTTGCCCAATTAGGGTTTTTAACCAATCTTGTGAATCCAATAAGTTTGTTTGTGTCATTGAATTAATATTTAGGTCATTTTCGTCCTCCCTACGCATATTATTGTCCAATTAGGGTTTTTAACCAATCTTCTGCATCCAATAGGTGTGTTTGTGTCATTGGATGATCAATTAGGTCATTTTCGTCCTCCCTAGGCATATTCTTGTCCAATTAGGGTTTTTAACCAATCTTGTGCATCCAATAGGTGTGTTTGTGTCATTGGATGATCAATTAGGTCATTTTCGTCCTCCCTAGGCTTATTCTTGTCCAATTAGGGTTTTTAACAGATCTTGTGCATCCAATAACTTTGTTTGTGTCATTGAATTAATATTTAGGTCATTTTCGTCCTCCCTAGGCATATTCTTGTCCAATTAGGGTTTTTAACCAATCTTGTGCATCCAATAGGTGTGTTTGTGTCATTGGATGATCAATTAGGTCATTTTCGTCCTCCCTAGGCTTATTCTTGTCCAATTAGATTTTTAACCAATCTTGTGCATCCAATAGGTGTGTTTGTGTCATTGGATGATCAATTAGGTCATTTTCGTCCTCCCTAGGCTTATTCTTGTCCAATTAGGGTTTTTAACCAATCTTGTGCATCCAATAAGTTCATTTGTGTCATCGGATTAACATTTAGGTCATTTTCGTCCTCCCTAGGCATATTCTTGTCCAATTAGGGTTTTTAACCAATCTTGTGCATCCAATAGGTGTGTTTGTGTCATTGGATGATCAATTAGGTCATTTTCGTCCTCCCTAGGCTTATTCTTGTCCAATTAGGGTTTTTAACCATTCTTGTGCATCCAATAGGTGTGTTTGTGTCATTGGATGATCAATTAGGTCATTTTCGTCCTCCCTAGGCTTATTCTTGTGCAATTAGGGTTTTTAACCAATCTTGTGCATCCAATAAGTTCATTTGTGTCATTGGATGATGAATTAGGTCATTTTCGTCCTCCCTAGGCATATTCTTGTCCAACTAGGGTTTTTAACCAATCTTGTGCATCCAATAGGTGTGTTTGTGTCATTGGATGATCAATTAGGTTATTTTCGTCCTCCTTAGGCTTATTCTTGTCCAATTAGGGTTTTTAACCAATCTTGTGCATCCAATAAGTTGAGTTGTGTCATTGGATTAACATTTAAGTCATTGTCGTTCTCCCTAGGCTTATTCTTGTCCAATTAGGTTTTTTAACCAATCTTGTGCATCCAATAAGTTCATTTGTGTTATTGGATTAACATTTAGGTCATATTCGTCCTCCCTAGGCATATTCTTATCCAATTAGGGTTTTTAACCAATCTTGTGCATCCAATAGGTGTGTTTATGTCCTTGGATGATCAATTAGGTCATTTTCGTCCTCCCTAGGCATATTCTTGTCCAATTAGGGTTTTTAACCAATCTTGTGCATCCAATAGGTGTGTTTGTGTTATTGGATGATCAATTAGGTCATTTTCGTCCTCCCTAGGCATATTCTTGTCCAATTAGGGTTTTTAACCAATCTTGTGCATCCAATAGGTGTGTTTGTGTCATTGGATGATCAATTAGGTCGTTTTCGTCCTCCCTAGGCTTATTCTTGTCTAATTAGGGTTTTTAACCAATCTTATGCATCCAATAACTTTGTTTGTGTCATTGAATTAATATTTAGGTCATTTTCGTCCTCCCTAGGCATATTCTTGTCCAATTAGGGTTTTTAACCAATCTTGTGCATCCAATAGGTGTGTTTGTGTCATTGGATGATCAATTAGGTCATTTTCGTCCTCCCTAGGCTTATTCTTGTCCAATTAGGGTTTTTAACCAATCTTGTGCATCCAATAAGTTGAATTGTGTCATTGGATTAACATTTAGGTCATTTTCGTCCTCCCTAGGCTTATTCTTGTCCAATTAGGGTTTTTAACCAATCTTGTGCATCCAATACGTTTGTTTGTGTCATTGAATAAATATTTAGGTCATTTTCGTCCTCCCTAAGCATATTCTTGTCCAATTAGGGTTTTTAACCAATCTTGTGCATTCAGTAGGTGTGTTTGTGTCATTGGATGATCAATTAGGTCATTTTCGTCCTCCCAAGGCTTATTCTTGTCCAATTAGGGTTTTTAACCAATCTTGTGCATCCAATAAGTTCATTTGTGTCATTGGATGATCAATTAGGTCATTTTCGTCCTCCCTAGGCATATTCTTGTCCAACTAGGGTTTTTAACCAATCTGGTGCATCCAATGGGTGTGTTTGTGTCATTGGATGATCAATTAGGTCATTTTCGTCCTCCCTAGGCTTATTCTTGTCCAATTAGGGTTTTTAACCAATCTTGTGCATCCAATAGGTGTGTTTGTGTCAATAGATGATCAATTAGGTCATTTTCGTCGTCCCTAGGCTTATTCTTGTCCAATTAGGGTTTTTAACCAATCTTGTGCATCCAATAAGTTGAGTTGTGTCATTGGATTAACATTTAGGTCATTTTCGTCCTCCCTAGGCTTATTCTTGTCCAATTAGGGTTTTTAACCAATCTTGAGCATCCAATAGGTGTGTTTGTGTCATTGGATGATCAATTAGGTCATTTTCGTCCTCCCTAGGCTTATTCTTGTCCAATTAGGGTTTTAACGAATCTTGTGCATCCAATAGGTGTGTTTGTGTCATTGGATGATCAATTAGGTCATTTTCGTCCTCCCAAGGCTTATTATTGTCCAATTAGGGTTTTTAACCAATCTTGTGCATCCAATAAGTTTGTTTGTGTCATTGAATTAATATTTAGGTCATTTTCGTCCTCCCTAGGCATATTCTTGTCCAATTAGGGTTTTTAACCAATCTTGTGCATTCAATAGGTGTGTTTGTGTCATTGGATGATCAATTAGGTCACTTTCGTCCTCCCTAGGCATATTCTTGTCCAATTAGGGTTTTTAACCAATCTTGTGCATCCAATACGTTGAGTTGTGTCATTGGATTAACATTTAGGTCATTTTCGTCCTCCCTAGGCTTATTCTTGTCCAATTAGGGTTTTTAACCAATTTGTGCATCCAATAGGTGTGTTTGTGTCATTGGATGATCAATTAGGTCATTTTTGTCCTCCCTATGCTTATTCTTGTCCAATTAGGGTTTTTAACCAATCTTGTGTATCCAATAACTTTGTTTGTGTCATTGAATTAATATTTAGGTCATTTTCGTCCTTCCTAGACATTTTCTTGTCCAATTAGGGTGTTTAACCAATCTTGTGCATCCAATAGGTGTGTTTGTGTCATTGGATGATCAATTAGGTCATTTTCGTCCTCCCTAGGCATATTCTTGTCCAATTAGGGTTTTTAACCAATCTTGTGAATCCAATAGGTGTGTTTGTGTCATTGGATGATCAATTAGGTCATTTTCGTCCTCCCTAGGCATATTGTTGTCCAATTAGGGTTTTTAACCAATCCTATGCATCCAATAGGTGTGTTTGTGTCATTGGATGATCAATTAGGTCATTTTCGTCCTCCCTAGGCTTATTCTTGTCAAATTAGGGTTTTTAACCAATCTTGTGCTTCCAACAGGTGTGTTTGTGTCATTGGATGATCAATTAAGCCATTTTGGTCCTCCCTAGGCTTATTCTTGTCCAATTAGGGTTTTTAACTAATGTTGTGCATCCAATAAGTTCGTTTTTGTCATTGAATTAACATTTAGGTCATATTCGTCTTCCCTAGGCATATTCTTGTCCAATTAGGGTTTTTAACCAATCTTGTGCATCCAATAGGTGTGTTTGTGTCATTGGATGATCAATTAGGTCATTTTCGTCCTCCCAAGGCTTATTCTTGTCCAATTAGGGTTTTTAACCAATCTTTTGCATCCAATAAGTTTGTTTGTGTCATTGAATTAATATTTAGGTCATTTTTGTCCTCCCTAGGCATATTCTTGTCCAATTAGGGTTTTTAACCAATCTTGTGCATTCAATAGGTGTGTTTGTGTCATTGGATGATCAATTAGGTCTCTTTCGTCCTCCCTAGGCATATTCTTGTCCAATTAGGGTTTTTAACCAATCTTGTGCATCCAATAGGTGTGTTTGTGTCATTGGATGATCAATTAGGTCATTTTCGTCCTCCCTAGGCTTATTCTTGTCCAATTAGGGTTTTTAACCAATCTTGTTCATCCATTAACTTTGATTGTGTCGTTGAATTAATATTTAGGTCATTTTTGTCCTCCCTAGGCATATTCTTGTCCAATTAGGGTTTTTAACCAATCTTGTGCATCCAATAGGTGTGTTTGTGTCATTGGATGATCAATTAGGTCATTTTCGTCCTCCCTAGGCTTATTCTTGTCCAATTAGGGTTTTTAATCAATCTTGTGCATCCAATAAGTTCATTTGTGTCATTGGATTAACATTAAGGTCATTTTCGTCCTCCCTAGGCATATTCTTGTCCAATTAGTGTTTTTAACCAATCTTGTGCTTCCAATAGGTGTGTTTGTGTCATTGGATGATCAATTAGGTCATTTTCGTCCTCCCTAGGCTTATTCTTGTCGAATTAGGGTTTTTAACCAATCTTGTGCATCCAATAACTTTGTTTGTGTCATTGAATTAATATTTAGGTCATTTTCGTCCTCCCTAGGCATGTTCTTGTCCAACTAGGGTTTTTAACCAATCTTGTGCATCCAATAGGTGTGTTTGTGTCATTGGATGATCAATTAGGTCATTTTCTTCCTCCCTAGGCTTATTCTTGTCCAATTAGGGTTTTTAACCAATCTTGTGCATCCAATAAGTTGAGTTGTGTCATTGGATTAAC
Organism: Cicer pinnatifidum; assembly: GCA_037974775.1. Taxonomy (NCBI): domain Eukaryota; kingdom Viridiplantae; phylum Streptophyta; class Magnoliopsida; order Fabales; family Fabaceae; genus Cicer; species Cicer pinnatifidum. The sequence continues at coordinate 34,200 of JBBPBR010000821.1, read as the reverse complement.
ATTTAGGTCATTTTTGTTCTCCCTAGCCTTATTCTTATCCAATTAGGGTTTTTAACCAATCTTGTGCATCCAATAGGTGTGTTTTTGTCAATGAATGATCAATTAGGTCATTTTCGTCCTCCCTAGGCTTATTCTTGTCCAATTAGGGTTTTTAACCAATCTTGTGCATCCAATAGGTGTGTTTGTGTCATTGGATGATCAATTAGGTCATTTTCGTCCTCCCTAGGCTTATTCTTGTCCAATTATGGTTTTTAACCAATCTTGTACATCCAATAGGTGTGTTTGTGTCATTGGATTATCAATTAGGTCATTTTCGTCCTCCCTAGGCATATTCTTGTCCAATTAGGGTTTTTAACCAATCTTGTGCATCCAATAGGTGTGTTTGTGTCATTGGATGATCAATTAGGTCATTTTCGTCCTCCCTAGGCTTATTCTTGTCCAATTAGGGTTTTTAACCAATCTTGTGCATCCAATAACTTTGTTTGTGTCATTGAATTAATATTTGGGTCATTTTCGTCCTCCCTAGGCATATTCTTGTCCAATTAGGGTTTTTAACCAATCTTGTGCATCCAATAGGTGTGTTTGTGTCATTGGATGATCAATTAGGTCATTTTCGTCCTCCCTAGGCTTATTCTTGTCCAATTAGGGTTTTTAACCAATCTTGTGCATCCAATAACTTTGTTTGTGTCATTGAATTAATTTTTAGGTCATTTTCCTCCTCCCTAGGCATATTCTTGTCCAATTAGGGTTTTTAACCAATCTTGTGCATCCAATAGGTGTGTTTGTGTCATTGGATGATCAATTAGGTCATTTTCGTCCTCCCTAGGCTTATTCTTGTCCAATTAGGGTTTTTAACCAATCTTGTGCATCCAATAAGTTCATTTCTGTCATTGGATTAACATTTAGGTCATTTTCGTCCTTCCTAGTCATATTCTTGTCCAATTAGGGTTTTTAACCAATCTTGTGCTTCCAATAGGTGTGTTTGTGACATTGGATGATCAATTAGGTCATTTTCGTCCTCCCTAAGCTTATTCTAGTCCAATTAGGGTTTTTAACCAATGTTGTGCATCCAATAGGTGTGTTTGTGTCATTGGATTAACATTTAGGTCATTTTCGTCCTCCCTAGGCTTGTTCTTGTCCAATTAGGGTTTTTAACCAATCTTGTGCATCCAATAGGTGTGTTTGTGTCATTGGATGATCAATTAGGTCATTTTCGTCCTCCCTAGGCTTATTCTTGTCCAATTAGGGTTTTTAACCAATCTTGTGCATCCAAGAACTTTGTTTGTGTCATTGAATTAATATTTAGGTCATTTTCGTCCTCCCTAGGCATATTCTTGTCCAATTAGGGTTTTTAACCAATCTTGTGCATCCAATAGGTGTGTTTGTGTCATTGGATGATCAATTAGGTCATTTTCGTCCTCCCTAGGCATATTCTTGACCAATTAGGGTTTTTAACAAATCTTGTGCATGATATAAGTTTGTTTGTGTCATTGAATTAATATTTAGGTCCTTTTCGTCCTCCCTAGGCATATTCTTGTCCAATTAGGGTTTTTAACCAATCTTGTGCATCCAATAGGTGTGTTTGTGTCATTGGATGATCAATTAGGTCATTTTCGTCCTCCCTAGGCTTATTCTTGTCCAATTAGGGTTTTTAACCAATCTTGTGCATCCAATAAGTTTGTTTGTGTCATTGAATTAATATTTAGGTCATTTTCGTCTTCCCTAGGCATATTCTTGTCCAATTAGGGGTTTTAACCAATGTTGTGCATCCAATAGCTGTGTTTGTGTCATTGGATGATCAATTAGGTCACTTTCTTCCTCCCTAGGCATATTCTTGTCCAATTAGGGTTTTTAACCAATCTTGTGCATCCAATAGGTGTGTTTGTGTCATTGGATGATCAATTAGGTCATTTTCGTCCTCCCTAGGCTTATTCTTGTCCAATTAGGGTTTTTAACCAATCTTGTGCATCCAATAAGTTGAGTTGTGTCATTGGATTAACATTTAGGTCATATTCGTCCTCCCTAGGCTTATTCTTGTCCAATTAGGGTTTTTAACCAATCTTGTGCATCCAATAAGTTCATTTGTGTCATTGGATTAACATTTAGGTCATATTCGTCTTACCTAGGCATATTCTTGTCCAATTAGGGTTTTTAACCAATCTTGTGCATCCAATAGGTGTGTTTGTGTCATTGGATGATCAATTAGGGCATTTTCGTCCTCCCTAAGCTTATTCTTGTCCAATTAGGGTTTTTAACCAATGTAGTGCATCCAATAACTTTGTTTGTGTCATTGAATTAATATTTAGGTCATTTTCGTCCTCCCTAGGCTTATTCTTGTCCAATTATGGTTTTTAACAAATCTTGTGCATCCAATAATTTGAGTTGTGTCATTGGATTAACATTTAATTCATATTCGTCCTCCCTAGGCTTATTCTTGTCCAATTAGGGTTTTTAACCAATCTTGTGCATCCAATAAGCGCATTTGTGTCATTGGATTAACATTTAGGTCATTTTCGTCCTCCCTAGGCATATTCTTGTCCAATTAGGGTTTTTAACCAATCTTGTGCTTCCAATAGGTGTGTTTGTGTCATAGGATGATCAATTAGGCCATTTTCGTCCTCCCTAGGCTTATTCTTGTCCAATTAGGGTTTTTAACCAATCTTGTGCATCCAATAACTTTGTTTGTGTCATTGAATTAATATTTATGTCATTTTCGTCCTCCCTAGGCATATTCTTGTCCAATTAGGGTTTTTAACCAATCTTGTGCATCCAATAGGTGTGTTTGTGTCATTGGATGATCAATTAGATCATTTTCGTCCTCCCTAGGCTTATTCTTGTCCAATTAGGGTTTTTAACCAATCTTGTGCATCCAATAAGTTCATTTGGGTCATTGGATTAACATTTAGGTCATTTCCGTCCTCCCTAGGCATATTCTTCTCCAATTAGGGTTTTTAACAAATCTTGTGCTTCCAATAGGTGTGTTTGTGTCATTGGATGATCAATTAGGTCATTTTCGTCCTCCCAAGGCTTATTCTTGTCCAATTAGGGTTTTTAACCAATCTTTTGCATCCAATAAGTTTGTTTGTGTCATTGAATTAATATTTAGGTCATTTTTGTCCTCCCTAGGCATATTCTTGTCCAATTAGGGTTTTTAACCAATCTTGTGCATTCAATAGGTGTGTTTGTGTCATTGGATGATCAATTAGGTCTCTTTCGTCCTCCCTAGGCATATTCTTGTCCAATTAGGGTTTTTAACCAATCTTGTGCATCCAATAGGTGTGTTTGTTTCATTGGATGATCAATTAGGTCATTTTCGTCCTCCCTATGCTTATTGTTGTCCAATTAGGGTTTTTAACCAATCTTGTGCATCCAATAAGTTGAGTTGTGTCATTGGATTAATATTTAGGTCATATTCGTCCTCCCTAGGCTTATTCTTGTCCAATTAGGGTTTTTAACCAATCTTGTGCATCCAATAAGTTCATTTGTGTCATTGGATTAACATTTAGGTCATATTCGTCTTACCTAGGCATATTCTTGTCCAATTAGGGTTTTTAACCAATCTTGTGCATCCAATAGGTGTGTTTGTGTCATTGGATGATCAATTAGGGCATTTTCGTCCTCCCTAAGCTAATTCTTGTCCAATTAGGGTTTTTAACCAATGTAGTGCATCCAATAACTTTGTTTGTGTCATTGAATTAATATTTAGGTCATTTTCGTCCTCCCTAGGCTTATTCTTGTCCAATTATGGTTTCTAACAAATCTTGTGCATCCAATAATTTGAGTTGTGTCATTGGATTAACATTTAATTCATATTCGTCCTCCCTAGGCTTATTCTTGTCCAATTAGGGTTTTTAACCAATCTTGTGCATCCAATAAGCGCATTTGTGTCATTGGATTAACATTTAGGTCATTTTCGTCCTCCCTAGGCATATTCTTGTCCAATTAGGGTTTTTAACCAATCTTGTGCTTCCAATAGGTGTGTTTGTGTCATAGGATGATCAATTAGGCCATTTTCGTCCTCCCTAGGCTTATTCTTGTCCAATTAGGGTTTTTTACCAATCTTGTGCATCCAATAACTTTGTTTGTGTCATTGAATTAATATTTATGTCATTTTCGTCCTCCCTAGGCATATTCTTGTCCAATTAGGGTTTTTAACCAATCTTGTGCATCCAATAGGTGTGTTTGTGTCATTGGATGATCAATTAGATCATTTTCGTCCTCCCTAGGCTTATTCTTGTCCAATTAGGGTTTTTAACCAATCTTGTGCATCCAATAAGTTCATTTGGGTCATTGGATTAACATTTAGGTCATTTCCGTCCTCCCTAGGCATATTCTTCTCCAATTAGGGTTTTTAACAAATCTTGTGCTTCCAATAGGTGTGTTTGTGTCATTGGATGATCAATTATGTCATTTTCTTTCTCCCTAGGCTTATTCTTGTCCAATTAGGGTTTTTAACCAATCTTGTGCATCTAATAAGTTCATTTGTGTCATTGGATTAACATTTAGGTCATTTTCATCCTCCCTAGGCATATTCTTGTCCAATTAGGGTTTTTACCCAATCTTGTGCTTCCAATAGGTGTGTTTGTGTCATTGGATGATCAATTAGGTCATTTTCGTCCTCTCTAGGCTTATTATTGTCCAATTAGGGTTTTTAACCAATCTTGTGCATCCAATAAGTTGAGTTGTGTCATTGGATTAACATTTAGGTCATTTCCGTCCACCCTAGGCTTATTTTATCCAATTAGGGTTTTTAACCAATCTTGTGCATCCAACAAGTTTGTTTATGTCATTGAATTAATATTTAGGTCATTTTCGTCCTCCCTATGCATATTCTGGTCCAATTAGGGTTTTTAACCAATCTTGTGCATCCAATAGGTGTGTTTGTGGCAATGGATGATCAATTACGTCATTTTCGTCCTCCCTAAGCTTATTCTTGTCCAATTAGGGTTTTTAACCAATCTTGGGCATCCAATAGGTGTGTTTGTGTCATTGGATGATC
>JBBPBR010000821.1:0-29191 GCA_037974775.1 Cicer pinnatifidum | reverse complement strand
TATTCTTGTCCAATTAGGGTTTTTAACGAATCTTGTGCATCCAATAGGTGTGTTTGTGTCATTGGATGATCAATTAGGTCATTTTCGTCCTCCCTAGGCTTATTATTGTCCAATTAGGGTTTTTAACCAATCTTGTGCATCCAATAAGTTGAGTTGTGTCATTGAATTAATATTTAGGTCATTTTCGTCCTCCCTAGGCATATTCTTGTCCAATTAGGGTTTTTAACCAATCTTGTGCATCCAATAGGTGTGTTTGTGTCATTGGATGATCAATTAGGTCATTTTCGTCCTCCCTAGGCTTATTCTTGTCCATTTAGGGTTTTTAACCAATCTTGTGCATCCAATAGGTGTGTTTGTGTCATTGGATGATCACTTAGGTCATTTTCGTCCTCCCTTGGCTTATTCTTGTCCAATTAGGGTTTTTAACCGATCTTGTGCATCCAATAGGTGTGTTTGTGTCATTGGATGATCAATTAGGTCATTTTCGTCCTCCCTAGGCATATTATGGTCCAATTAGGGTTTTTAACCAATCTTGTGCATCCAATAGGTGTGTTTGTGTCATTGGATGATCAATTAGGTCATTTTCGTCCTCCCTAGGCTTATTCTTGTCCAATTAGGGTTTTTAACCAATCTTGTGCATCCAATAGGTGTGTTTGTGTCATTGGATGATCAATTAGGTCATTTTTGTCCTCCCTAGGCTTATTCTTGTCCAATTAGGGTTTTTAACCAATCTTGTGCATCCAATAGGTGTGTTTGTGTCATTGGATGATCAATTAGGTCATTATCGTACTCCCTAGGCTTATTCTTGTCCAATTAGAGTTTTTAACCAATCTTGTGCATCCAATAACTTTGATTGTGTCATTGAATTAATATTTAGGTCATTTTCGTCCTCCCTAGGCATATTCTTGTCCAATTAGGGTTTTTAACCAATCTTGTGCATCCAATAGGTGTGTTTGTGTCATTGGATGATCAATTAGGTCATTTTCGTCCTCCCTAGGCTTATTCTTGTCCAATTAGGGTTTTTAACATATCTTGTGCAACCAATAACTTTGTTTGTGTCATTGAATTAATATTTAGGTCATTTTCGTCCTCCCTAGGCATATTCTTGTCCAATTAGGGTTTTTAACCAATCTTGTGCATCCAATAGGTGTGTTTGTGTCATTGGATGATCAATTAGGTCATTTTCGTCCTCCCTAGGCTTATTCTTGTCCAATTAGGGTTTTTAACCAATCTTGTGCATCCAATAAGTTTGTTTGTGTCATTGGATTAACATTTAGGTCATTTTCATCCTCCCTAGGCATATTCTTGTCCAATTAGGGTTTTTAACCAATCTTGTGCATCCAATAGGTGTGTTTGTGTCATTGGATGATCAATTAGGTCATTTTCGTCCTCCCTAGGCTTATTCTTGTCCAATTAGGGTTTTTAACCAATCTTGTGCATCCAATAAGTTCATTTGGGTCATTGGATTAACATTTAGGTCATTTCCGTCCTCCCTAGGCATATTCTTCTCCAATTAGGGTTTTTAACAAATCTTGTGCTTCCAATAGGTGTGTTTGTGTCATTGGATGATCAATTAGGTCATTTTCGTCCTCCCAAGGCTTATTCTTGTCCAATTAGGGTTTTTAACCAATCTTTTGCATCCAATAAGTTTGTTTGTGTCATTGAATTAATATTTAGGTCATTTTTGTCCTCCCTAGGCATATTCTTGTCCAATTAGGGTTTTTAACCAATCTTGTGCATTCAATAGGTGTGTTTGTGTCATTGGATGATCAATTAGGTCTCTTTCGTCCTCCCTAGGCATATTCTTGTCCAATTAGGGTTTTTAACCAATCTTGTGCATCCAATAGGTGTGTTTGTTTCATTGGATGATCAATTAGGTCATTTTCGTCCTCCCTATGCTTATTGTTGTCCAATTAGGGTTTTTAACCAATCTTGTGCATCCAATAAGTTGAGTTGTGTCATTGGATTAATATTTAGGTCATATTCGTCCTCCCTAGGCTTATTCTTGTCCAATTAGGGTTTTTAACCAATCTTGTGCATCCAATAAGTTCATTTGTGTCATTGGATTAACATTTAGGTCATATTCGTCTTACCTAGGCATATTCTTGTCCAATTAGGGTTTTTAACCAATCTTGTGCATCCAATAGGTGTGTTTGTGTCATTGGATGATCAATTAGGGCATTTTCGTCCTCCCTAAGCTAATTCTTGTCCAATTAGGGTTTTTAACCAATGTAGTGCATCCAATAACTTTGTTTGTGTCATTGAATTAATATTTAGGTCATTTTCGTCCTCCCTAGGCTTATTCTTGTCCAATTATGGTTTTTAACAAATCTTGTGCATCCAATAATTTGAGTTGTGTCATTGGATTAACATTTAATTCATATTCGTCCTCCCTAGTCTTATTCTTGTCCAATTAGGGTTTTTAACCAATCGTGTGCATCCAATAAGCGCATTTGTGTCATTGGATTAACATTTAGGTCATTTTCGTCCTCCCTAGGCATATTCTTGTCCAATTAGGGTTTTTAACCAATCTTGTGCTTCCAATAGGTGTGTTTGTGTCATAGGATGATCAATTTGGCCATTTTCGTCCTCCCTAGGCTTATTCTTGTCCAATTAGGGTTTTTAACCAATCTTGTGCATCCAATAACTTTGTTTGTGTCATTGAATTAATATTTATGTCATTTTCGTCCTCCCTAGGCATATTCTTGTCCAATTAGGGTTTTTAACCAATCTTGTGCATCCAATAGGTGTGTTTGTGTCATTGGATGATCAATTAGATCATTTTCGTCCTCCCTAGGCTTATTCTTGTCCAATTAGGGTTTTTAACCAATCTTGTGCATCCAATAAGTTCATTTGGGTCATTGGATTAACATTTAGGTCATTTCCGTCCTCCCTAGGCATATTCTTCTCCAATTAGGGTTTTTAACAAATCTTGTGCTTCCAATAGGTGTGTTTGTGTCATTGGATGATCAATTATGTCATTTTCGTTCTCCCTAGGCTTATTCTTGTCCAATTAGGGTTTTTAACCAATCTTGTGCATCTAATAAGTTCATTTGTGTCATTGGATTTACATTTAGGTCATTTTCATCCTCCCTAGGCATATTCTTGTCCAATTAGGGTTTTTACCCAATCTTGTGCTTCCAATAGGTGTGTTTGTGTCATTGGATGATCAATTAGGTCATTTTCGTCCTCTCTAGGCTTATTATTGTCCAATTAGGGTTTTAACCAATCTTGTGCATCCAATAAGTTGAGTTGTGTCATTGGATTAACATTTAGGTCATTTCCGTCCACCCTAGGCTTATTTTATCCAATTAGTGTTTTTAACCAATCTTGTGCATCCAATAAGTTGAGTTGTGTCATTGGATTAACATTTAGGTCATTTTCGTCCTCCCTAGGCTTATTCTTGTCCAATTAGGGTTTTTAACCAATCTTGTGCATCCAACAAGTTTGTTTATGTCATTGAATTAATATTTAGGTCATTTTCGTCCTCCCTATGCATATTCTGGTCCAATTAGGGTTTTTAACCAATCTTGTGCATCCAATAGGTGTGTTTGTGGCAATGGATGATCAATTACGTCATTTTCGTCCTCCCTAAGCTTATTCTTGTCCAATTAGGGTTTTTAACCAATCTTGGGCATCCAATAGGTGTGTTTGTGTCATTGGATGATCGATTAGGTCATTTTCGTCCTCCCTAGGCTTTTTCTTGCCCAATTAGGGTTTTTAACCAATCTTGTGCGTCCAATAAGTTGAGTTGTGTCATTGGATTAGCATTTAGGTCATTTTTGTCCTTCCTAGGCTTATTCTTGTCCAATTAGGGTTTTTAACCAATCTTGTGCATCCAATAAGTTCATTTGTGTCATTGGATTAACATTTAGGTCATTTTCGTCCTCCCAAGGCATATTCTTGTCCAATTAGGGTTTTTAACCAATCTTGTGCATCCAATAGGTGTGTTTGTGTCATTGGATGATCAATTAGGTTATTTTCGTCCTCCCTAGGCTTATTCGTGTCCAATTAGGGTTTTTAACTAATCTTGTGCATCCAATAAGTTCATTTGTGTCATTGGATTAACATTTAGGTCATTTTCGTCCTCCCTAGGCATATTCTTGTCCAATTAGGGTTTTTAACCAATCTTGTGAATCCAATAAGTTCATTTGTGTCATTGGATTAACATTTAGGTCATTGTCGTCCTCCCTAGGCATATTCTTGTCCAATTAGGGTTTTTAACCAATCTTGTGCATCCAATAGGTGTGTTTGTGTCATTGGATGATCAATTAGGTTATTTTCGTCCTCCCTAGGCTTATTCATGTCCAATTAGGGTTTTTAACTAATCTTGTGCATCCAATAAGTTCATTTGTGTCATTGGATTAACATTTAGGTCATTTTCGTCCTCCCTAGGCATATTCTTGTCCAATTAGGGTTTTTTACCAATCTTGTGCATCCAATAGGTGTGTTTGTGTCATTGGATGATCAATTAGGTCATTTTCGTCCTCCCTATGCTTATTCTTGTCCAATTAGGGTTTTTAACCAATCTTGTGCATCCAATAAGTTCATTTGTGTCATTGAATTAATATTTAGGTCATTTTCGTCCTCCCTAGGCATATTCTTGTCCAATTAGGGTTTTTAACCAATCTTGTGCATCCAATAGGTGTGTTTGTGTCATTGGATGATCAATTAGGTCATTTTCGTCTTCCCTAGGCATATTCTTGTCCAACTAGGGTTTTTAAACAATCTTGTGCATCCAATAGGTGTGTTTATGTCATTGGATGATCAATTAGGTCATTTTCGTCCTCCCTATGCTTATTCTTGTCCAATTAGGGTTTTTAACCAATCTTGTGCATCCAATAAGTTCATTTGTGTCATTGAATTAATATTTAGGTCATTTTCGTCCTCCCTAGGCATATTCTTGTCCAATAACGGTTTTTAACCAATCTTGTGCATCCAATAGGTGTGTTTGTGTCATTGGATGATCAATTAGGTCATTTTCGTCCTCCCTAGGCTTATTCTTGTCCAATTAGGGTTTTTAACCAATCTTGTGCATCCAATAACTTTGTTTGTGTCATTGAATTAATTTTTAGGTCATTTTCCTCCTCCCTAGGCATATTCTTGTCCAATTAGGGTTTTTAACCAATCTTGTGCATCCAATAGGTGTGTTTGTGTCATTGGATGATCAATTAGGTCATTTTCGTCCTCCCTAGGCTTATTCTTGTCCAATTAGGGTTTTTAACCAATCTTGTGCATCCAATAAGTTCATTTCTGTCATTGGATTAACATTTAGGTCATTTTCGTCCTTCCTAGTCATATTCTTGTCCAATTAGGGTTTTTAACCAATCTTGTGCTTCCAATAGGTGTGTTTGTGACATTGGATGATCAATTAGGTCATTTTCGTCCTCCCTAAGCTTATTCTAGTCCAATTAGGGTTTTTAACCAATGTTGTGCATCCAATAGGTGTGTTTGTGTCATTGGATTAACATTTAGGTCATTTTCGTCCTCCCTAGGCTTGTTCTTGTCCAATTAGGGTTTTTAACCAATCTTGTGCATCCAATAGGTGTGTTTGTGTCATTGGATGATCAATTAGGTCATTTTCGTCCTCCCTAGGCTTATTCTTGTCCAATTAGGGTTTTTAACCAATCTTGTGCATCCAATAAGGTTGTTTGTGTCATTGAATTAATATTTAGGTCATTTTCGTCCTCCCTAGGCATATTCTTGTCCAATTAGGGTTTTTAACCAATCTTGTGCATCCAATAGGTGTGTTTGTGTCATTGGATGATCAATTAGGTCATTTTCGTCCTCCCTAGGCTTATTCTTGTCCAATTAGGGTTTTTAACCAATCTTGTGCATCCAATAACTTTGTTTGTGTCATTGAATTAATATTTAGGAAATTTTCCTCCTCCCTAGGCATATTCTTGTCCAATTAGGGTTTTTAACCAATCTTGTGCATCCAATAGGTGTGTTTGTGTCATTGGATGATCAATTAGGTCATTTTCGTCCTCCCTAGGCTTATTCTTGTCCAATTAGGGTTTTTAACCAATCTTGTGCATCTAATAGGTGTGTTTGTGTCATTGGAGGATCAATTAGGTCATTTACGTCCTCCCTAGGCTAATGCTTGTCCAATTAGGGTTTTTAACCAATCTTGTGCATCCAATAAGTTGAGTTGTGTCATTGGATTAAAATTTAAGTCATTTTCGTTCTCCCTACGCTTATTCTTGTCCAATTAGGGTTTTTAACCAATCTTGTGCATCCAATAGGTGTGTTTGTGTCATTGGATGATCAATTAGGTCATTTTCGTCCTCCCTAGGCATATTCTTGTCCAATTAGGGTTTTTAACCAATCTTGTGCATCCAATAGGTGTGTTTGTGTCATTGGATGATCAATTAGGTCATTTTCGTCCTCCCTAGGCTTATTCTTGTCCAATTAGGGTTTTTAACCAATCTTGTACATCTAATAAGTTCATTTGTGTCATTGGATTAACATTTAGGTCATTTTCGTCCTCCCTAGGCATATTCTTGTCCAATTTGGGTTTTTATCCCATCTAGTGCATCCAATAGATGTGTTTGTGTCATTGGATGATGAATTAGGTCATTTTCCTCCTCCCTAGGCATATTCTGGTCCAATTAGGGTTTTTAACCAATCTTGTGCATCCAATAGGTGTGTTTGTGTCATTGGATGATCAATTAGGTCATTTTCGTCCTCCCTAGGCTTATTCTTATCCAATTAGGGTTTTTAACCAATCTTGTGCATCCAATAAGTTTGTTTATGTCATTGAATTAATATTTAGGTCATTTTCGTCCTCCCTAGGCATATTCTTGTCCAATTAGGGTTTTTAACCAATCTTGTGCATCCAATAGGTGTGTTTGTGTCATTGGATGATCAATTAGGTCATTTTTGTCCTCCCTAGGCATATTCTTGTCCAATTAGGGTTTTTAACCAATTTTGTGCATCCAATAAGTTTGTTTATGTCATTGAATTAATATTTAGGTCATTTTCGTCCTCCCTAGGCATATTCTTGTCCAATTAGGGTTTTTAACCAATCTTGTGCATCCAATAGGTGTGTTTGTGTCATTGGATGATCAATTAGGTCATTTTCGTCCTCCCTAGGCTTATTCTTGTCCAATTAGGGTTTTTAACCAATCTTGTGCATCCAATAAGTTCTTTTGTGTCATTGGATTAACATTTAGGTCATTTTCATCCTCCCTAGGCATATTCTTGTCCAATTAGGGTTTTTAACCAATCTTGTGCATCCAATAGGTGTGTTTGTGTCATTGGATGATCAATTAGGTCATTTTCTTCCTCCCTATGCTTATTCTTGTCCAATTAGGGTTTTTAACCAATCTTGTGTATCCAATAAGTTTGTTTGTTTCATTGAATTAATATTTAGGTCATTTTCGTCCTCCCTAGGCTTAATCTTGTCCAATAAGGGTTTTTAACCAATCTTGTGCATCCAATAAGTTCATTTGTGTCATTGCATGATCAATTAGGTCATTTTCGTCCTCCCTAGGCTTATTCATGTCCAATTAGGGTTTTTAACCAATCTTGTGCATCCAATAAGTTCATTTGTGTCATTGGATTAACATTTAGGTCATTTTCGTCCTCCCTAGGCTTATTCTTGTCCAATTAGGGTTTTTAACCAATCTTGTGCATCCAATAGGTGTGTTTGTGTCATTGGATGATCAATTAGGTCATTTTCGTCCTCCCTAGGCATATTCTTGTCCAATTAGGGTTTTTAACCAATCTTGTGCATCCAATAGGTTTGTTTGTGTCATTGGATGAACAATTAGGTCATTTTCGTCCTCCCTAGGCTTATTCTTGTCCAATTAGGGTTTTTAACCAATCTTGTGCATCCAATAAGTTGAGTTGTGTCATTGGATTAACATTTAGGTCATTTTCATTCTCCCTAGGCTTATTATTGTCGAATTAGGTTTTTAACCATTCTTGTGCATCCAATAAGTTTATTTGTGTCATAGGATGATCAATCAGGTCATTTTCCTCCTCCCTAGGCTTATTCTTGTCCAATTAGGGTCTTTAACCAATCTTGTGCATCCAATAACTTTGTTTGTGTCATTGAATTAATATTTAGGTCATTTTCGTCCTCCCTAGGCATATTCTTGTCCAATTAGGGTTTTTAACCAATCTTGTGCATCCAATAGGTGTGTTTGTGTCATTGGATGATCAATTAGGTCATTTTCGTCCTCCCTAGGCTTATTCTTGTCCAATTAGGGTTTTTAACCAATCTTGTGCATCCAATAAGTTCATTTGTGTCATTGGATTAACATTTAGGTCATTTTCGTCCTCCCTAGGCATATTCTTGTCCAATTAGGGTTTTTTACCAATCTTGTGCATCCAATAGGTGTGTTTGTGTCATTGGATGACCAATTTAGGTCATTTTCGTCCTCCCTAGGAATATTCTTGTCCAATTAGGGTTTTTAAATAATCTTGTGCATCCAATAGGTGTGTTTGTGTCATTGGATGATCAATTAGGTCATTTTCGTCCTTCCTAGGCTTATTCTTGTCCAATTAGGGTTTTTAACCAATCTTGTGCATCCAATAAGTTCATTTGTGTCATTGGATTAACATTTAGGTCATTTTCGTCCTCCCTAGGCATATTCTTGTCCAATTAGGGTTTTTAACCAATCTTGTGCATCCAATATGTTCATTTGTGTTATTGGATTAAAATTTAGGTCATTTTCGTCCTCCCTTGGCATATTCTTGTCCAATTAGGGTTTTTAACCAATCTTGTGCATCCAATAGGTGTGGTTGTGTCATTGGATGATCAATTAGGTCATTTTTGTCCTCCCTAGGCTTATTCTTGTCCAATTAGGGTTTTTAACCAATCTTGTGCATCCAATAAGTTTGTTTGTGTTATTGAATTAATATTTAGGTTATTTTCGTCCTCCCTAGGCATATTCTTGTCCAATTAGGGTTTTTAACCAATCTTGTGCATCCAATAGGTGTGTTTGTGTCATTGGATGATCAATTAGGTCATTTTCGTCCTCCCTAGGCTTATTCTTGTCCAATTAGGGTTTTTAACCAATCTTGTGCATCCAATAAGTTCATTTGTGTCATTAGATTAACATTTAGGCCATTTTCGTCCTCCCTAGGCATATTCTTGTCCAATTAGGGTTTTTAACCAATCTTGTGCATCCAATAGGTGTGTTTGTGTCATTGGATGACCAATTAGGTCATTTTCGTCCTCCCTAGGCATATTGTTGTCCAATTAGGGTTTTTAACCAATCCTATGCATCCAATAGGTGTGTTTGTGTCATTGGATGATCAATTAGGTCATTTTCGTCCTCCCTAGGCTTATTCTTGTCCAATTAGGGTTTTTAACCAATCTTGTGCTTCCAATAGGTGTGTTTGTGTCATTGGATGATCAATTAAGCCATTTTGGTCCTCCCTAGGCTTATTCTTGTCCAATTAGGGTTTTTAACTAATGTTGTGCATCCAATAAGTTCGTTTTTGTCATTGGATGATCAATTAGGTCATTTTCGTTCTCCCTAGGCATATTCTAGTCCAATTAGGGTTTTTAACCAATCTTGTGCATCCAATAACTTTGTTTGTGTCATTGAATTAATATTTAGGTCATTTTCGTCCTCCCTAGGCATATTCTTGTCCAATTAGGATTCTTAACCAATCTTGTGCATCCAATAGGTGTGTTTGTGTCATTGGATGATCAATTAGGTCATTTTCGTCCTCCCTAGGCATATTCTAGTCCAAATAGGGTTTTTAACCAATCTTGTGCATCCAATAACTTTGTTTGTGTCATTGAATTAATATTTAGGTGATTTTCGTCCTCCCTAGGCATATTCTTGTCCAATTAGGGTTTTTAACCAATCTTGTGCATCCAATAGGTGTGTTTGTGTCATTAGATGATCAATTACGTCATTTTCGTCCTCCCTAGGCTTCTTCTGGTCCAATTAGGGTTTTTAACCAATCTTGTGCATCCAATAAGTTCATTTGTGTCATTGGATTAACATTTAGGTCATTTTCGTCCTCCCTAGGCATATTCTTGTCCAATTAGGGTTTTTAACCAATCTTGTGCATCCAACAAGTTTGTTTATGTCATTGAATTAATATTTAGGTCATTTTCGTCCTCCCTAGGCATATTCTTGTCCAATTAGGGTTTTTAACCAATCTTGTGCATCCAATAGGTGTGTTTGTGTCATTGGATGATCAATTAGGTCATTTTCGTCCTCCCTAGGCATATTCTAGTCCAATTAGGGTTTTTAACCAATCTTGTGCATCCAATAACTTTGTTTGTGTCATTGAATTAATATTTAGGTCATTTTCGTCCTCCCTAGGCATATTCTTGTCCAATTAGGATTTTTAACCAATCTTGTGCATCCAATAGGTGTGTTTGTGTCATTCGATGATCAATTACGTCATTTTCGTCCTCCCTAGGCTTATTCTTGTCCAATTAGGGTTTTTAACCAATCTTGTGCATCCAATAAGTTCATTTGTGTCATTGGATTAACATTTAGGTCATTCTAGTACTCCGTAGGCATATTCTTGTCCAATTAGGGTTTTTAACCAATCTTGTGCATCCAATAGGTGTGTTTGTGTCATTGGATGATCAATTAGGTCATTTTCATCCTCCCTAGGCTTATTCTTGTCCAATTAGGGTTTTTAACCAATCTTGTGCATCCAATAACTTTGTTTGTGTCATTGAATTAATATATAGGTCATTTTCGTCCTCCCTAGGCATATTCTTGTCCAATTAGGGTTTTTAACCAATCTTGTGCATCCAATAGGTGTGTTTGTGTCATTAGATGATCAATTAGGTCATTTTCGTCCTCCCTAGGCTTATTCTGGTCCAATTAGGGTTTTTAACCAATCTTGTGCATCCAATAAGTTCGTTTGTGTCATTGGATTAACATTTAGGTCGTTTTCGTCCTCCCTAGGCATATTCTTGTCCAATTAGGGTTTTTAACCAATCTTGTGCTTCCAATAGGTGTGTTTGTGTCATTGGATGATCAATTAGGTCATTTTCGTCCTCCCTAGGCTTATTCTTGTCCAATTAGGGTTTTTAACCAATCTTGTGCATCCAACAAGTTTGTTTATGTCATTGAATTAATATTTAGGTCATTTTCGTCCTCCCTAGGCATATTCTTGTCCAATTAGGGTTTTTAACCAATCTTGTGCATCCAATAGGTGTGTTTGGGTCATTGGATGATCAATTAGGTCATTTTCGTCGTCCCTAGGCTTATTCTTGCCCAATTAGGGTTTTTAACCAATCTTGTGCATCCAATAAGTTCATTTGTGTCATTGGATTAACATTTAGGTCATTTTCGTCCTCCCTAGGCATATTCTTGTCCAATTAGGGTTTTTAACCAATCTTGTGCTTCCAATAGGTGTGTTTGTTCATTGGATGATCAATTAGGTCATTTTCGTCCTCACTAGGCTTATTCTTGTCCAATTAGGGTTTTTAACCAATCTTGTGCATCCAATAGGTGTGTTTGTGTCATTGGATGATCAATTAGGTCATTTTTGTCCTCCCTAGGCTTATTCTTGTCCAATTAAGGTTTTTAACCAATCTTGTGCATCCAATAACTTTGATTGTGTCATTGAATTAATATTTAGGTCATTTTCGTCCTCCCTAGGCATATTCTTGTCCAATTAGGGTTTTTAACCAATCTTGTGCATCCAATAGGTGTGTTTGTGTCATTGGATGATCAATTAGGTCATTTTCGTCCTCCCTAGGCTTATTCTTGCCCAATTAGGGTTTTTAACCAATCTTATGCATCCAATAAGTTCATTTGTGTCATTGGATTAACATTTAGGTCATTTTCGTCCTCCATAGGCATATTCTTGTCCAATTAGGGTTTTTAACCATTCTTGTGCTTCCATTAGGTGTGTTTGTGTCATTGGATGATCAATTAGGTCATTTTCGTCCTCCCTAGGCTTATTCTTGTCCTATTAGGATTTTTAACCAATCTTGTGCATCCAATAGGTGTGTTTGTGTCATTGGATGATCAATTAGGTCATTTTTGTCCTCCCTAGGCTTATTCTTGTCCAAATAGGGTTTTTAACCAATCTTGTGCATCCAATAACTTTGATTGTGTCATTGAATTAATATTTAGGTCATTTTCGTCCTCCCTAGGCATATTCTTGTCCAATTAGGGTTTTTAACCAATCTTGTGCATCCAATAGGTGTGTTTGTGTCATTGGATGATCAATTAGGTCATTTTCGTCCTCCCTAGGCATATTCTTGTCCAATTAGGGTTTTTAACCAATCTTGTGCATCCAATAGGTGTGTTTGTGGCAATGGATGATCAATTTGGTCGTTTTCGTCCTCCCTAGGCTTATTCTTGTCCAATTAGGGTTTTTAACCAATCTTGTGCATCCAACAAGTTTGTTTATGTCATTGAATTAATATTTAGGTCATTTTCGTCCTCCCTAGGCATATTCTTGTCCAATTAGGGTTTTTAACCAATCTTGTGCATCCAATAGGTGTGTTTGTGTCATTGGATGATCAATTAGGTCATTTTCGTCCTCCCTAGGCATATTCTTGTCCAATTAGGGTTTTTAACCAATCTTGTGCATCCAATAAGTTCATTTGTGTCATTGGATTAACATTTAGGTCATTTTCGTCCTCCCTAGGCATATTCTTGTCCAATTAGAGTTTTAGACCAATCTTGGGCATCCAATAGGTGTGTTTGTGTGTTTGGATGATCGATTAGGTTATTTTTGTCCTCCCTAGGCTTATTCTTGTCCAATTAGGGTTTTTAACCAATCTTGTGCATCCGATAAGTTTGTTTGTGTCATTGAATTAATATTTAGGTCATTTTCGTCCTCCCTAGGCATATTCTTGTCCAATTAGGGTTTTTAACCAATCTTGTGCATCCAATAGGTGTGTTTGTGTCATTGGATGATCAATTAGGTCATTTTCGTCCTCCCTAGGCATATTCTTGTCCAATTAGGGTTTTTAACCAATCTTGTGCATCCAATAAGTTCATTTGTGTCATTGGATGATTAATTAGGTCATTTTCGTCCTCCTAGGCATGTTCTTGTCAAATTTGGGTTTTTAACCAATCTTGTGCATGCAATAAGTTGAGTTGTGTCATTGGATTAACATTTAGGTCATTTTCGTCCTCCCTAGGCATATTCTGGTCCAATTAGGGTTTTTAACCAATCTTGTGCATCCAATAGGTGTGTTTGTGTCATTGGATGATCAATTAGGTCATTTTCGTCCTCCCTAGGCATATTCTAGTCCAATTAGGGTTTTTAACGAATCTTGTGCATCCAATTGGTGTGTTTTTGTCATTGGATGATCAATTAGGTCATTTTCGTCCTCCCTAGGCTTATTCTTGTCCAATTAGGGTTTTTAACCAATCTTGTGTATCCAATAGGTGTGTTTGTGTCATTGGCTGATCAATTAGGTTATTTTCGTCCTCCCTAGGCTTATTCTTGTCCAATTAGGGTTTTTAACCAATCTTGTGCATCCAATAAGTTGAGTTGTGTCATTGGATTAACATTTAGGTCATTTTCGTCCTCCCTAGGCTTGTTCTTGTCCAATTAGGGTTTTTAACCAATCTTGTGCATCCAATAAGTTGAGTTGTGTCATTGGATTAACATTTAGGTCATTTTCGTCCTCCCTAGGCTTATTCTTGTCCAATTAGGGTTTTTAACCAATCTTGTGTATCCAATAAGTTCATCTGTGTAATTGGATTAACATTTAGGTCATTTTTGTCCTCCCTAGGCATATTCTTGTCCAATTAGGGTTTTTAACCAATCTTGTGCATCCAATAGGTGTGTTTGTGTCATTGAATGATCAATTAGGTAATTTTCGTCCTCCCTAGGCTTATTCTTGTCCAATTAGGGTTTTTAACCAATCTTGTGCATCCAATAGGTGTGTTTGTGTCATTGGATGATCAATTAGGTCATTTTCGTCCTCCCTAGGCATATTCTTGTCCAATTAGGGTTTTTAACCAATCTTGTGCATCCGATAAGTGTGTTTGTGTCATTGAATTAATATTTAGGTCATTTTCGTCCTCCCTAGGCATATTCTTGTCCAATTAGGGTTTTTAACCAATCTTGTGCATCCAATAGGTGTGTTTGTGTCATTGGATGATCAATTAGGTCATTTTCGTCCTCCCTAGGCTTATTCTTGTCCAATTAGGGTTTTTAACCAATCTTGTGCATCCAATAAGTTGAGTTGTGTCATTGGATTAACATTTAGGTCATTTTCGTTCTCCCTAGGATTATTCTTGTCCAATTTGGGTTTTTAACAAATCTTGTGCATCCAATAAGTTCATTTGAGTTATTGGATTAACATTTAGGTCATATTCGTCCTCCCTAGGCATATTCTTGTCAAATTAGGGTTTTTAACCAATCTTGTGCATCCAATAGGTGTGTTTGTGTCATTGGATGATCAATTAGGTCATTTTCGTCCTCCCTAGGCATATTCTTGTCAAGTTAGGGTTTTTAACCAATCTTGTGCATCCAATAGGTGTGTTTGTGTCATTGGATGATCAATTAGGTCATTTTCGTCCTCCCTAGGCATATTCTTGTCCAATTAGGGTTTTTAACCAATCTTGTGCATCCAATAGGTGTGTTTGTGTCATTGGATGATCAATTAGGTCATTTTCGTCCTCCCTAGGCTTATTCTTGTCCAATTAGGGTTTTTAACCAATCTTGTGCATCCAATAGGTATGTTTGTGTCATTGGATAATCAATTAGGTCATTTTCGTCCTCCATAGGCTTATTCTTGTCCAATTAGGGTTTTTAACCAATCTTGTGCATCCAATAAGTTGAGTTGTGTCATTGGATTAACATTTAGGTCATTTTCGTCCTCCCTAGGCTTATTCTTGTCCAATTAGGGTTTTTAACCAATCTTGTGCATCCGATAAGTTTGTTTGGGTCATTGAATTAATATTTAGGTCATTTTCGTCCTCCCTAAGCATATTCTTGTCCAATTAGGGTTTTTAACCAATCTTGTGCATCCAATAGGTGTGTTTGTGTCATTGGATGATCAATTAGGTCATTTTCGTCCTCCCTAGGCTTATTCTTGTCAAATTAGGGTTTTTAACCAATCTTGTGCATCCAATAACTTTGCTTGTGTCATTGAATTAATATTTAGGTCATTTTCGTCCTCCCTAGGCATATTCTTGTCCAATTAGGGTTTTTAACCAATCTTGTGCATCCAATAGGTGTGTTTGTGTCATTGGATGATCAATTAGGTCATTTTCGTCCTCCCTAGGCTTATTCTTGTCCAATTAGGGTTTTTAACAAATCTTGTGCATCCAATAAGTTCATTTGTGTCATTGGATGATCAATTAGGTCATTTTCGTCCTCCCTAGGCATATTCTTGTCCAATTAGGGTTTTTAACCAATCTTGTGCATCCAATAGGTGTATTTGTGTCATTGGATGATCAATTAGGTTATTTTCGTCGTTCCTAGGCTTACTCTTGTCCAATTAGGGTTTTTAACCAATGTTGTGCATCCCATAAGTTCATTTGTGTCATTGGATTAACATTTAGGTCATTTTCGTCCTCCTTAGACATATTCTTGTCCAATTAGGGTTTTTAACCAATCTTGTGCATCCAATAACTTTGTTTGTGTCATTGAATTAATATTTAGGTCATTTTCGTCCTCCCTAGGCATATTCTTGTCCAATTAGGGTTTTTAACCAATCTTGTGCATCCAATAGGTGTGTTTGTGTCATTGGATGATCAATTAGGTCATTTTCGTCCTCCCTAGGCTTATTCTTGTCCAATTAGGGTTTTTAACCAATCTTGTTCATCCAATAGGTGTGTTTGTGTCAATGGATGATCAATTAGGTCGTTTTCGTCGTCCCTAGGCTTATTCATGTCCAATTAGGGTTTTTAACCAATCTTGTGCATCCAATAGGTGTGTTTGTGTCATTGGATGATCAATTAGGTCATTTTCGTCCTACCTAGACTTATTCTTGTCAAATTAGGGTTTTTAATCAATCTTGTGCATCCAATAACTTTGTTTGTGTCATTGAATTAATATTTAGGTCATTTTCGTCCTCCCTAGGCATATTCTTGTCCAATTAGGGTTTTTAACCAATCTTGTGCATCCAATAGGTGTGTTTGTGTCATTGGATGATCAATTAGGTCATTTTCGTCCTCCCTAGGCTTATTCTTGTCCAATTAGGGTTTTTAACCAATCTTGTGCATCCAATAAGTTCATTTGTGTTATTGGATTAACATTAAGGTCATATTCGTCCTCCCTAGGCATATTCTTGTCCAATTAGGGTTTTTAACCAATCTTGTGCATCCAATAGGTGTGTTTGTGTCATTGGATGATCAATTAGGTCATTTTCGTCCTCCCTAGGCTTATTCGTGTCCAATTAGGGTTTTTAACTAATCCTTTGCATCCAATAAGTTCATTTGTGTCATTGGATGATCAATTAGGTCATTTTCGTCCTTCCTAGGCATATTCTTGTCCAATTAGGGTTTTTAACCAATCTTGTGCATCCAATAGGTGTGTTTGTGTCATTGGATGATCAATTAGGTCATTTTCGTCCTCCCTAGGCTTATTCTTGTCCAATTAGGGTTTTTAACCGATATTGTGCATCCAATAGGTGTATTTGTGTCATTGGATGATCAATTAGGTAATTTTCGTCCTCCCAAGGCATATTCTAGTCCAATTAAGGTTTTTAACCAATCTTGTGCAACCAATAGGTGTGTTTGTGTCATTGGATAATCAATTAGGTCATTTTCGTCCTCCCTAGGCTTATCCTTGTCCAATTAGGGTTTTTAATCAATCTTGTGCATCCAATAAGTTCATTTGTGTCATTGGATTAACATTTAGGTCATTTTCGTCCTCCCTAGGCATATTCTTGTCCAATTAGGGTTTTTAACCAATCTTGTGCTTCCAATAGGTGTGTTTGTGTCATAGGATGATCAATTAGGTCATTTTTGTCCTCCTTAGGCTTATTCTTGTCCAATTAGGATTTTTACCCAATCTTGTGCATCCAACAAGTTTGTTTATGTCATTGAATTAATATTTAGGTCATTTTCGTCCTCCCTAGGCATATTCTTGTTTAATTAGGGTTTTTAACCAATCTTGTGCATCCAATAGGTGTGTTTGTGTCATTGGATGATCAATTAGGTCATTTTCGTCCTCCCTAGGCATATTCTTGTCCAATTAGGGTTTTTGACCAATCTTGTGCATCCAATAGGTGTGTTTGTGGCAATGGATGATCAATTAGGTCATTTTCGTCCTCCCTAGGGTTATTCTTGTCGAATTAGGGTTTTTAACAAATCTTGTGCATCCAATATGTGTGTTTGTGTCATTGGATGATCAATTAGGTCATTTTCGTCCTCCCTAGGCTTATTCTTGCCCAATTAGGGTTTTTAACCAATCTTGTGCATCCAATAATTTGAGTTGTGTCATTGGATTAGCATTTAGGTCATTTTCATCCTCCCTAGGCATATTCTTGTACAATTAGGGTTTTTAACCAATCTTGTGCATCCAATAGGTGTGTTTGTGTCATTGGATGATCAATTAGGTTATTTTCGTCCTCCCTAGGCTTATTCGTGTCCAATTAGGGTTTTTAACTAATCTTGTGCATCCAATAAGTTCATTTGTGTCATTGGATTAACATTTAGGTCATTTTCGTCCTCCCTAGGCATATTCTTGTCCAATTAGGGTTTTTAACCAATCTTGTGAATCCAATAAGTTCATTTGTGTCATTGGATTAACATTTAGGTCATTGTCGTCCTCCCTAGGCATATTCTTGTCCAATTAGGGTTTTTAACCAATCTTGTGCATCCAATAGGTGTGTTTGTGTCATTGGATGATCAATTAGGTTATTTTCGTCCTCCCTAGGCTTATTCATCTCCAATTAGGGTTTTTAACTAATCTTGTGCATCCAACAAGTTCATTTGTGTCATTGGATTAACATTTAGGTCATTTTCGTCCTCCCTAGGCATATTCTTGTCCAATTAGGGTTTTTTACCAATCTTGTGCATCCAATAGGTGTGTTTGTGTCATTGGATGATCAATTAGGTCATTTTCGTCCTCCCTAGGCTTATTCTTGTCCAATTAGGGTTTTTAACCAATCTTGTGCATCCAATAAGTTCATTTGTGTCATTAGATTAACATTTAGGCCATTTTCGTCCTCCCTAGGCATATTCTTGTCCAATTAGGGTTTTTAACCAATCTTGTGCATCCAATAGGTGTGTTTGTGTCATTGGATGATCAATTAGGTCATTTTCGTCCTCCCTAGGCATATTGTTGTCCAATTAGGGTTTTTAACCAATCCTATGCATCCAATAGGTGTGTTTGTGTCATTGGATGATCAATTAGGTCATTTTCGTCCTCCCTAGGCTTATTCTTGTCCAATTAGGGTTTTTAACCAATCTTGTGCTTCCAATAGGTGTGTTTGTGTCATTGGATGATCAATTAAGCCATTTTGGTCCTCCCTAGGCTTATTCTTGTCCAATTAGGGTTTTTAACCAATCTTGTGCATCTAATAAGTTCATTTGTGTCATTGGATTTACATTTAGGTCATTTTCATCCTCCCTAGGCATATTCTTGTCCAATTAGGGTTTTTACCCAATCTTGTGCTTCCAATAGGTGTGTTTGTGTCATTGGATGATCAATTAGGTCATTTTCGTCCTCTCTAGGCTTATTATTGTCCAATTAGGGTTTTAACCAATCTTGTGCATCCAATAAGTTGAGTTGTGTCATTGGATTAACATTTAGGTCATTTCCGTCCACCCTAGGCTTATTTTATCCAATTAGTGTTTTTAACCAATCTTGTGCATCCAATAAGTTGAGTTGTGTCATTGGATTAACATTTAGGTCATTTTCGTCCTCCCTAGGCTTATTCTTGTCCAATTAGGGTTTTTAACCAATCTTGTGCATCCAACAAGTTTGTTTATGTCATTGAATTAATATTTAGGTCATTTTCGTCCTCCCTATGCATATTCTGGTCCAATTAGGGTTTTTAACCAATCTTGTGCATCCAATAGGTGTGTTTGTGGCAATGGATGATCAATTACGTCATTTTCGTCCTCCCTAAGCTTATTCTTGTCCAATTAGGGTTTTTCACCAATCTTGGGCATCCAATAGGTGTGTTTGTGTCATTGGATGATCGATTAGGTCATTTTCGTCCTCCCTAGGCTTTTTCTTGCCCAATTAGGGTTTTTAACCAATCTTGTGCGTCCAATAAGTTGAGTTGTGTCATTGGATTAGCATTTAGGTCATTTTTGTCCTCCCTAGGCTTATTCTTGTCCAATTAGGGTTTTTAACCAATCTTGTGCATCCAATAAGTTCATTTGTGTCATTGGATTAACATTTTGGTCATTTTCGTCCTCCCAAGGCATATTCTTGTCCAATTAGGGTTTTTAACCAATCTTGTGCATCCAATAGGTGTGTTTGTGTCATTGGATGATCAATTAGGTTATTTTCGTCCTCCCTAGGCTTATTCGTGTCCAATTAGGGTTTTTAACTAATCTTGTGCATCCAATAAGTTCATTTGTGTCATTGGATTAACATTTAGGTCATTTTCGTCCTCCCTAGGCATATTCTTGTCCAATTAGGGTTTTTAACCAATCTTGTGAATCCAATAAGTTCATTTGTGTCATTGGATTAACATTTAGGTCATTGTCGTCCTCCCTAGGCATATTCTTGTCCAATTAGGGTTTTTAACCAATCTTGTGCATCCAATAGGTGTGTTTGTGTCATTGGATGATCAATTAGGTTATTTTCGTCCTCCCTAGGCTTATTCATGTCCAATTAGGGTTTTTAACTAATCTTGTGCATCCAATAAGTTCATTTGTGTCATTGGATTAACATTTAGGTCATTTTCGTCCTCCCTAGGCATATTCTTGTCCAATTAGGGTTTTTTACCAATCTTGTGCATCCAATAGGTGTGTTTGTGTCATTGGATGATCAATTAGGTCATTTTCGTCCTCCCTATGCTTATTCTTGTCCAATTAGGGTTTTTAACCAATCTTGTGCATCCAATAAGTTCATTTGTGTCATTGAATTAATATTTAGGTCATTTTCGTCCTCCCTAGGCATATTCTTGTCCAATTAGGGTTTTTAACCAATCTTGTGCATCCAATAGGTGTGTTTGTGTCATTGGATGATCAATTAGGTCATTTTCGTCTTCCCTAGGCATATTCTTGTCCAACTAGGGTTTTTAAACAATCTTGTGCATCCAATAGGTGTGTTTATGTCATTGGATGATCAATTAGGTCATTTTCGTCCTCCCTATGCTTATTCTTGTCCAATTAGGGTTTTTAACCAATCTTGTGCATCCAATAAGTTCATTTGTGTCATTGAATTAATATTTAGGTCATTTTCGTCCTCCCTAGGCATATTCTTGTCCAATAACGGTTTTTAACCAATCTTGTGCATCCAATAGGTGTGTTTGTGTCATTGGATGATCAATTAGGTCATTTTCGTCCTCCCTAGGCTTATTCTTGTCCAATTAGGGTTTTTAACCAATCTTGTGCATCCAATAGGTGTGTTTGTGTCATTGGATGATCAATTAGGTCATTTTCGTCCTCCCTAGGCTTATTCTTGTCCAATTAGGGTTTTTAACCAATCTTTTGCATCCAATAGGTGTGTTTGTGTCATTGGATGACCAATTAGGTCATTTTCGTCCTCCCAAGGCATATTCTTGTCCAATTAGGGTTTTTAACCAATCTTGTGCATCCCATAGGTGTGTTTGTGGCAATGGATGATCAATTAGGTCATTTTCGTCCTCCCTAGGCTTATTCTTGTCCAATTAGGGTTTTTAACCAATCTTGTGCATCCAATAGGTGTGTTTGTGTCATTGGATGATCAATTAGGTCATTTTCGTCCTCCCTAGGCTTATTCTTGTCCAATTAGGGTTTTTAACCAATCTTGTGCATCCAACAAGTTTGTTTATGTCATTGAATTAATATTTAGGTCATTTTCGTCCTCCCTAGGCATATTCTTGTCCAATTAGGGTTTTTAACCAATCTTGTGAATCCAATAGTTGTGTTTGTGTCATTGGATGATCAATTAGGTCATTTTCGTCCACCCTAGGCTTATTCATGACCAATTTGGGTTTTTAACCAATCTTGTGCATCCAATAAGTTGAGTTGTGTCATTGGATTAACATTTAGGTCATTTTCGTCCTCCCTAGGCTTATTCTTGTCCAATTAGGGTTTTTAATCAATCTTGTGCATCCAATAGGTGTGTTTGTGTCATTGGATGATTAATTAGGTCATTTTCGTCCTCCCTAGGCTTATTCTTGTCCAATTAGGGTTTTTAACAAATCTTGTGCATCCAATAAGTTCATTTGTGTCATTGGATGATCAAATAGGTCATTTTCGTCCTCCCTAGGCATATTCTTGTTCAATTAGGGTTTTTAACCAATCTTGTGCATCCAATAGGTGTGTTTGTGTCATTGGATGATCAATTAGGTCATTTTCGTCCTCCCTAGGCATATTCTTGTCCAATTACGGTTTTTAACCAATCTTGTGCATCCAATAGGTGCGTTTGTGGCAATGGATGATAAATTTGGTCATTTTCGTCCTCCCTAGGCTTATTCTTGTCCAATTAGGGTTTTTAACCAATCTTGTGCATCCAATAGGTGTGTTTGTGTCATTGGATGATCAATTAGGTCATTTTCGTCCTCCCTAGGCTTATTCTTGTCCAATTAGGGTTTTTAACCAATCTTGTGCATCCAATAAGTTCATTTGTGTCATTAGATTAACATTTAGGTCATTTTCGTCCTCCCTAGGCATATTCTTGTCCAATTAGGGTTTTTAACCAATCTTGTGCATCCAATAGGTGTGTTTGTGTCATTGGATGATCAATTAGGTCATTTTCATCCTTCCTAGGCTAATTCTTGTCCAATTAGGGTTTTTAACCAATCTTGTGCATCCAATAAGTTCATTAGTGTCATTGGATGATCAATTAGGTCATTTTCGTCCTCCCAAGGCATGTTCTTGTCCAACTAGGGTTTTTAACCAATCTTGTGCATCCAATAGGTGTGTTTGTGTCATTGGATGATCAATTAGGTCATTTTCGTCCTCCCTAGGCTTATTCTTGTCCAATTAGGGTTTTTAACCAATCTTGTGCATCCAATAAGTTGAGTTGTGTCATTGGATTAACATTTAGGTCATTTTCATCCTCCTTAGGCTTATTCTAGTCCAATTAGGGTTTTTAACCAATCTTGTGCATCCAATAGGTGTGTTTGTGTCATTGGATGATCAATTAGGTCATTTTCGTGCTCCCTAGGCTTATTCTTGTCCAATTAGGGTTTTTAACCAATCTTGTGCATCCAATAAGTTCATTTATGTCATTGGATGATCAATTAGGTCATTTTCGTCCTCCCTAGGCATATTCTTGTCCAACTAGGGTTTTTAACCAATCTTGTGCATCCAATAGGTGTGTTTGTGTCATTGGATGATCAATTAGGTCATTTTCGTCCTCCCTAGGCTTATTCTGTTCCAATTAGGGTTTTTAACCAATCTTGTGCATCCAATAAGTTCATTTGTGTCATTGGATTAACATTTAGGTCATTTTCGTTCTCCCCAGGCATATTCTTGTCCAATTAGGGTTTTCAACCAATCTTGTGCATCCTATAGGTGTGTTTGTGTCATTGGATGATCAATTTAGGTCATTTTCGTTCTCCCTAGGCATATTCTTGTCCAATTAGGGTTTTTAACCAATCTAGTGCATCCAATTGGTGTGTTTGTGTCATTGGATGTTCAATTTAGGTCATTTTCGTTCTCCCTAGGCATATTCTTGTCCAATTAGGGTTTTTAATCAATCTTGTGCATCCAATAGGTGTGTTTGTGTCATTGGATGATCAATTAGGTCATTTTCGTCCTCCCTAGGCATATTCTGGTCCAATTAGGGTTTTTAACCAATCTTGTGCATTCAATAGGTGTGTTTGTGTCATTGGATGATCAATTAGGTCATTTTCGTCCTCCCTATGCTTATTCTTGTCCAATTAGGGTTTTTAACCAATCTTGTGCATCCAATAGGTGTGTTTGTGTCATTGGATGATCAATTAGGTCATTTTCGTCCTCCCTAGGCATATTCTTGTCCAATTAGGGTTTTTAACCAATCTTGTGCATCCAATAAGTTGAGTTGTGTCATCGGATTCACATTTAGGTCATTTTCGTCCTCCCTAGGCTTATTGTTGTCCAATTAGGGTTTTTAACCAATCTTGTGCATCCAATAGGTGTGTTTGTGTCATTGGATGATCAATTAGGTCATTTTCGTCCTCCCTAGGCATATTCTTGTCCAACTAGGGTTTTTAACCAATCTTGTGCATCCAATAGGTGTGTTTGTGTCATTGGATGATCAATTAGGTCATTTTCGTCCTCCCTAGGCTTATTCTTGTCCAATTAGGGTTTTTAACCAATCTTGTGCATCCAATAAGTTGAGTTGTGTCATTGGATTAACATTTAGGTCATTTTCGTTCTCCCTAGGCTTATTCTCGGCCAATTAGGGTTTTAAACCAATCTTGTGCATCCAATAAGTTCATTTGTGTCATTGGATGATCAATTAGGTCATTTTCGTCCTCCCTAGGCATATTCTTGTCCAACTAGGGTTTTTAACCAATCTTGTGCATCCAATAGGTGTGTTTGTGTCATTGGATGATCAATTAGGTCATTTTCGTCCTCCCTAGGCATATTCTTGTCCAACTAGGGTTTTTAACCAATCTTGTGCATCCAATAGGTGTGTTTGTGTCATTGGATGATCAATTAGGTCATTTTCGTCCTCCCTAGGCTTATTCTTGTCCAATTAGGGTTTTTAACCAATCTTGTGCATCCAATAGGTGTGTTTGTGTCATTGGATGATCAATTAGGTCATTTTCGTCCTCCCTAGGCTTATTCTTGTCCAATTAGGGTTTTTAACCAAACTTGTGCATCCAACAGGTGTGTTTGTGTTATTGGATGATCAATTAGGTCATTTTTGTCCTCCCTAGGCTTATTCTTGTCCAATTAGGGTTTTTAACCAATCTTGTGCATCCAATAGGTGTGTTTGTGTCATTGGATGATCAATTAGGTCATTTTCGTCCTCCCTAGGCTTATTCTTGTCCAATTAGGGTTTTTAACCAATCTTGTGCATCCAATAAGTTGAGTTGTGTCATTAGATTTACATTTAGATCATTTTCGTCGTCCCTAGTCATATTCTTGTCCAATTAGGGTTTTTAACCAATCTTGTGCATCCAATAGGTGTGTTTGTGTCATTGGATGATCAATTAGGTCATTTTCGTCCTCCCTAGGCTTATTCTTGTCCAATTAGGGTTTTTAACCAATGTTGTGCATCCAATAGGTGTGTTTGTGTCATTGGATGATCAATTAGGTCATTTACGTCCTCCCTAGGATTATTCTTGTCCAATTAGGGTTTTTAACCAATCTTGTGCATCCAATAACTTTGTTTGTGTCATTGAATTAATATTTAGGTCATTTTCGTCCTCCCTAGGCATATTCTTGTCCAATTAGGGTTTTTAACCAATCTTGTGCATCCAATAGGTGTGTTTGTGTCATTGGATGATCAATTAGGTCATTTTCGTCCTCCCTAGGCTTATTCTTGTCCAATTAGGGTTTTTAACCAATCTTGTTCATCCAATAGGTGTGTTTGTGTCAATGGATGATCAATTAGGTCGTTTTCGTCGTCCCTAGGCTTATTCATGTCCAATTAGGGTTTTTAACCAATCTTGTGCATCCAATAGGTGTGTTTGTGTCATTGGATGATCAATTAGGTCATTTTCGTCCTACCTAGACTTATTCTTGTCAAATTAGGGTTTTTAATCAATCTTGTGCATCCAATAACTTTGTTTGTGTCATTGAATTAATATTTAGGTCATTTTCGTCCTCCCTAGGCATATTCTTGTCCAATTAGGGTTTTTAACCAATCTTGTGCATCCAATAGGTGTGTTTGTGTCATTGGATGATCAATTAGGTCATTTTCGTCCTCCCTAGGCTTATTCTTGTCCAATTAGGGTTTTTAACCAATCTTGTGCATCCAATAAGTTGAGTTGTGTCATTGGATTAACATTTAGGTCATTTTCGTTCTCCCTAGGCTTATTCTTGTTCAATTAGGGTTTTTAACCAATCTTGTGCATCCAATAAGTTGAGTTGTGTCATTGGATTAACATTTAGGTCATTTTCATTCTCCCTAGGCATATTCTTGTCCAATTAGGTTTTTAACCAATCTTGTGCATCCAATAAGTTCATTTGTGTCATTGGATTCACATTTAGGTCATTTTCGTCCTCCATAGGCTTATTCTTGTCCAATTAGGGCTTTTAACCATTCTTGTGCATCCAATAAGTTTGTTTCTGTCATTGAATTAATATTTAGGTCATTTTGGTCCTCCCTAGGCATATTCTTGTCCAATTAGGGTTTTTAACCAATCTTGTAAATTCAATAGGTGTGTTTGTGTCATTGGATGATCAATTAGGTCATTTTCGTCCTTCCTAGGCTTATTCTTGTCCAATTAGGGTTTTTAACCAATCTTGTGCATCCAATAGGTGTGTTTGTGTCATTGGATGATCAATTAGGTCATTTTCGTCCTCCCTATGCTTATTCTTGTCCAATTAGGGTTTTTAACCAATCTTGTGCATCCAATAAGTTCATTAGTGTCATTGGATGATCAATTAGGTCATTTTCGTCCTCCCTAGGCTTATTCTTGTCCAATTAGGGTTTTTAACCAATCTTGTGCATCCAATAAGTTGAGTTGTGTCATTGGATTAACATTTAGGTCATTTTCATTCTCCCTAGGCATATTCTTGTCCAATTAGGTTTTTAACCAATCTTGTGCATCCAATAAGTTCAATTGTGTCATTGGATTCACATTTAGGTCATTTTCGTCCTCCTTAGGCATATTCTTGTCCAATTAGGGTTTTTAACCAATCTTGTGCATCCAATAGGTGTGTTTATCTCATTGGATGATCAATTAGGTCACTTTGATCCTCCCTAGGCATATTCTTGTCCAATTAGGGTTTTTAACCAATCTTGTGCATCCAATAGGTGTGTTTGTGTCAGTGGATGATCAATTAGGTCATTTTCGTCCTCCCTAGGCATGTTCTTGTCCAACAAGGGTTTTTAACCAATCTTGTGCATCCAATAGGTGTGTTTGTGTCATTGGATGATCAATTAGGCCATTTTCGTCCTCCCTAGGCTTATTCTTGTCCAATTAGGGTTTTTAACCAATCTTGTGCATCCAATAAGTTGAGTTGTGTCATTGGATTAACATTTAGGTCATTTTCGTCCTCCCTAGGCTTATTCTTGTCCAATTAGGGTTTTTAACCAATCTTGTACATTTAATAAGTTCATTTGTGTCATTAGATTAACATTTAGGTCATTTTCGTCCTCCCTAGGCATATTCTTGTCCAATTAGGGTTTTTAACCAATCTTGTGCATCCAATAGGTGTGTTTGTGTCATTGGATGATCAATTAGGTCATTTTCGTCCTCCCTAGGCTTATTCTTGTCCAATTAGGGTTTTTAACCAATCTTGTGCATCCAATAGGTGTGTTTGTGTCATTGGATGATCAATTAGGTCATTTTCGTCCTCCCTAGGCTTATTCTAGTCCAATTAGGGTTTTTATCCAATCTTGTGCATCCAATAACTTTGTTTGTGTCATTGAATTAATATTTAGGTCATTTTCGTCCTCCCTAGGCATATTCTTGTCCAATTAGGGTTTTTAACCAATCTTGTGCATCCAATAGGTGTGTTTGTGTCATTGGATGATCAATTAGGTCATTTTCGTCCTCCTTAGGCTTATTCTTGTCCAATTAGGGTTTTTAACCGATCTTGTGCATCCAATAGGTGTGTTTGTGTCATTGGATGAACAATTAGGTCATTTTCGTCCTCCCTAGGCTTATTCTTATCCAATTAGGGTTTTTAACCAATCTTGTGCTTCCAATAAGTTGAGTTGTGTCATTGGATTAACATTTAGGTCATTTTCGTCCTCCCTAGGCTTATTCTTGTCCAATTAGGGTTTTAACCAATCTTGTGCATCCAATACGTTCATTTGTGTCATTGGATTAACATTTAGGTCATTTCGTCCTCCTTAGGTATATTCTTGTCCAATTAGGGTTTTTAACCAATCTTGTGCATCCAATAGGTGTGTTTGTGTCATTGGATGATCAATTAGGTTATTTTCGTTCTCCCTAGGCTTATTCTTGTCCAATTAGGGTTTTTAACTAATCTTGTGCATCCAATAAGTTCATTTGTGTCATTCGAAGATCAATTAGGTCATTTTCGTCCTCCCTAGGCATATTCTTGTTCAATTAGGGTTTTTAACCAATCTTGTGCATCCAATAACTTTGTTTGTGTCATTGAATTAATATTTAGGTCATTTTCGTCCTCCCTAGGCATATTCTTGTCCAATTAGGGTTTTTAACCAATCTTGTGCATCCAATAGGTGTGTTTGTGTCATTGGATGATCAATTAGGTCATTTTCGTCCTCCTTAGGCTTATTCTTGTCCAATTAGGGTTTTTAACCGATCTTGTGCATCCAATAGGTGTATTAGTGTCATTGGATGATCAATTAGGTCATTTTCGTCCTCCCTAGGCTTATTCTTGTCCAATTAGGGTTTTTAACCAATCTTGTACATCCAATAGGTGTGTTTGTGTCATTGGATTAACATTTAGGTCATTTTCGTTCTCCCTACGCTTATTCTTGTCCAATTAGGGTTTTTAACCAATCTTGTACATCTAATAAGTTCATTTGTGTCATTGGATTAACATTTATGTCATTTTCGTCCTCCCTAGGCATATTCTTGTTCAATTAGGGTTTTTAACCAATCTTGTGCATCCAATAACTTTGTTTGTGTCATTGAATTAATATTTAGGTCATTTTCGTCCTCCCTAGGCATATTCTTGTCCAATTAGGGTTTTTAACCAATCTTGTGCATCCAATAGGTGTGTTTGTGTCATTGGATGATCAATTAGGTCATTTTCGTCCTCCCTTGACTTATTCTTGTCAAATTAGGGTATTTAACCAATCTTGTGCATCCAATAACTTTGTTTGTGTCATTGAATTAATATTTAGGTCATTTTCGTCCTCCCTAGGCATATTCTTGTCCAATTAGGGTTTTTAACCAATCTTGTGCATCCAATAGGTGTGTTTGTTTCATTGGATGATCAATTAGGTCATTTTCGTCCTCCCTAGGCTTATTGTTGTCCAATTAGGGTTTTTAACCAATCTTGTGCATCCAATAGGTGTGTTTGTGTCATTGGATGATCAATTAGGTCATTTTCGTCCTCCCTAGGCATATTCTTGTCCAATTAGGGTTTTTAACCAATCTTGTGCATCCAATAGGTGTGTTTGTGTCATTGGATGATTAATTAGGTCATTTTCGTCCTCCCTAGGCTTATTCTTGTCCAATTAGGGTTTTTAACCAATCTTGTGCCTCCTATAGGTGTGTTTGTGCCATTGGATGATCAATTAGGTCATTTTCGTCCTCCCTAGGCTTATTCTTGTCCAATTAGGGTTTTTAACCAATCTTGTGCATCCAACAAGTTTGTTTATGTCATTGAATTAATATTTAGGTCATTTTCGTCCTCCCTAGGCATATTCTTGTCCAATTAGGGTTTTTAACCAATCTTGTGCATCCAATAGGTGTGTTTGTGTCATTGGATGATCAATTAGGTCATTTTCGTCCTCCCTAGGCATATTCTTGTCCAATTAGGGTTTTTAACCAATCTTGTGCATCCAATAGGTGTGTTTGTGTCATTGGATGATCAATTAGGTCATTTTCGTCCTCCCTAGGCTTATACTAGTCCAATTAGGGTTTTTAACCAATCTTGTGCATCCAATAAGTTGAGTTGTGTCATTGAATTAATATTTAGGTCATTTTCGTCCTCCCTAGGCATATTCTTGTCCAATTAGGGTTTTTAACCAATCTTGTGCATCCAATAGGTGTTTTTGTGTCATTGGATGATCAATTAGGTCATTTTCGTCCTCCCTAGGCATATTCTAGTCCAATTAGGGGTTTTTACCAATCTTGTGCATCCAATAGGTGTGTTTGTGGCAATGGATGATCAATTAGGTCATTTTCGTCCTCCCTAGGCTTATTCTTGTCCAATTAGGGTTTTTAACCAATCTTGTGCATCCAATAGGTGTGTTTGTGTCATTGGATGATGAATTAGGTTATTTTCGTCCTCCCTAGGCTTATTCGTGTCCAATTAGGGTTTTTAACTAATCTTGTGCATCCAATAAGTTCATTTGTGTCATTGGATTAACATTTAGGTCATTTTCGTCCTCCCTAGGC
>JBBPBR010000820.1:10437-29449 GCA_037974775.1 Cicer pinnatifidum | reverse complement strand
CGCAAATGAACTTATTGGATGCACAATATTGGTTAAAAACCCTAGTAGGACAAGAATATGCCTAGGGAGGACGAAAATGACCTAATTGATCATCCAATGACACAAATGAACTTATTGGATGCACAAGATTTGTTAAAAACCCTAATTGGACAAGAATATGCCAAAGGAGGACGAAAATGACCTAATTGATCATCCAATGACACAAACACACCTATTGGATGCACAAGATTGGTTAAAAACCCTAATTGGACAAGAATATGCATAGGGAGGACGAAAATGACCTAAATTGATCATCCAATGACACAAACACACCTATTGGATGCACAAGATTGGTTAAAAACCCTAATTGGACAAGAATATGCCTAGGGAGGACGAAAATGACCTAAATGTTAATCCAATGACACAAATGAACTGACAAGATTGGTTAAAAACCCTAATTGGACAAGCATAAGCCTAGGGAGGATCAAAGTGACCTAATTGATCATCCAATGAGATAAACACACCTATTGGATGCACAAGATTGGTTAAAAACCCTAATTGGACAAGAATAAGCCTAGGGAGGACGAAAATGACCTAATTGATCATCCAATGACACAAACACACCTATTGGATGCACAAGATTTGTTAAAAACCCTAATTGGACAAGAATAAGACTAGGGAGGACGAAAATGACCTAATTGATCATCCAATGACACAAATGAACTTATTGGATGCACAAGATTTGTTAAAAACCCTAATTGGACAAGAATAAGCCTAGGGAGGACGAAAATGACCTAATTGATCATCCAATGACACAAACACACCTATTGGATGCACAAGATTGGTTAAAAACCCTAATTGGACAAGAATAAGCCTAGGGAGGACGAAAATGACCTAATTGATCATCCAATGACACAAACACACCTATTGGATGCACAAGATTGGTTAAAAACTGTAATTGGACAAGAATAAGCCTAGGGAGGACAAAAATGACCTAATTGATCATCCAATGACACAAACACACCTATTGGAAGCACAAGATTGGTTAAAAACCCTAATTGGACAAGAATAAGCCTAGGGAGGACGAAAATGACCTAATTGATCATCCAATGACACAAATGAAATTATTGGATGCACAAGATTTGTTAAAAACCCTAATTGGACAAGAATATGCCTAGGGAGGACGAAAATGACCTAAATATTAATTCAATGACACAAACAAAGTTATTGGATGCACAAGATTGGTTAAAAACCCTAATTTGACAAGAATAAGTCAAGAGAGGACGAAAATGACCTAATCGATCATCCAATGACACAAACACACCTATTGGATGCACAAGATTGGTTAAAAACCCTAATTGGACAAGAATAAGCCTAGAGAGGACGAAAATGACCTAATTGATCATCCAATGACACAAACACACCTATTGGATGCACAAGATTGGTTAAAAACCCTAATTGGACAAGAATAAGCCTAGGGAGGACGAAAATGACCTAATTGATCATCCAATGACACAAATGAACTTATTGGATGCACAAGATTTGTTAAAAACCCTAATTGGACAAGAATAAGCCTAGGGAGGACGAAAATGACCTAATTGATCATCCAATGACACAAACACACCTATTGGATGCACAAGATTGGTTTAAAACCCTAATTGGACAAGAATATGACTAGGGAAGACGAAAATGACTTAAATATTAATTCAATGACACAAACAAAGTTATTGGATGCACAAGATTGTTTAAAAACCCTAATTTGACAAGAATAAGTCTAGGGAGGACAAAAATGACCTAATTGATCATCCAATGACACAAACACACCTATTGGATGCACAAGATTGGTTAAAAACCCTAATTGGACAAGAATAAGCCTAGGGAGGACGAAAATGACCTAATTGATCATCCAATGACACAAACACACCAATTGGATACACTGATTGGTTAAAAACCCTAATTGGACAAGAATAAGCCTAGGGAGGACGAAAATGACCTAATTGATCATCCAATGACACAAATGAACTTATTGGATGCACAAGATTTGTTAAAA
Organism: Cicer pinnatifidum; assembly: GCA_037974775.1. Taxonomy (NCBI): domain Eukaryota; kingdom Viridiplantae; phylum Streptophyta; class Magnoliopsida; order Fabales; family Fabaceae; genus Cicer; species Cicer pinnatifidum. The sequence goes on along the minus strand of JBBPBR010000820.1, from coordinate 27,420 downwards.
ACCCTAATTGGACAAGAATAAGCCTAGGGAGGACGAAAATGACCTAACTGATCATCCAATGACACAAACACACCTATTGGAAGCACAAGATTGGTTAAAAACCCTAGTTGGACAAGAATATGCCTAGGGAGGACGAAAATGACCTAATTGATCATCCAATGACACAAATGAACTTATTGGATGCACAAGATTGGTTAAAAACCCTAATTGGACAAGAATAAGCATATAAAGAACGAAAATGACCTAATTGATCATCCAATGACACAAACACACCTATTGGATGCACAAGATTGGTTAAAAACCCTAATTGGACAAGAATATGCCTAGGGAGGACGAAAATGACCTAAATATTAATTCAATGAGACAATCAAAGTTATTGGATGCACAAGATTGGTTAAAAACCCTAATTGGACAAGAATAAGCCTAGGGAGGACGAAAATGACCTAATTGATCATCCAATGACACAAACACACCTATTGGATGCACAAGATTGGTTAAAAACCCTAATTGGACAAGAATAAACCTAGGGAGGACGAAAATGACCTAATTGATCATCCAATGACACAAACACACCTATTGGATGCACATGATTGGTTAAAAACCCTAATTGGACAAGAATAAACCTAGGGAGGACGAAAATGACCTAATTGATCATCCAATGACACAAACACACCTATTGGATGCACAAGATTGGTTAAAAACCCTAATTGGACAAGAATATGCCTAGGGAGGACGAAAATGACCTAAATATTAATTCAATGACACAAACAAACTTATTGGATGCACAAGATTGGTTAAAAACCCTAATTGGACAAGAATAAGCCTAGGGAGGACGAAAATGACCTAATTAATAATCCAATGACACAAACACACCTATTGGATGCACAAGATTGGTTAAAAACCCTAATTGGACAAGAATATGCCTAGGGAGGACGAAAATGACCTAATTGATCATCCAATGACACAAACACACCTATTTGATGCACAAGATTGGTTAAAAACCCTAATTGGACAAGAATATTCCTAGGAAGGACGAAAATGACCTAAATATTAATTCAATGACACAATCAAAGTTATTGGATGCACAAGATTGGTTAAAAACCCTAATTGGACAAGAATAAGCTTAGGGAGGACGAAAATGACCTAATTGATCATCCAATGACACAAACACACCTATTGGATGCACAAGATTGGTTAAAAACCCTAATTGGACAAGAATAAGCCTAGGGAGGACGAAAATGACCTAATTGATCATCCAATGACACAAACACACCTATTGGATGCACAAGATTGGTTAAAAACCATAATTGGACAAGAATAAGCCTAGGGAGGACGAAAATGTCCTAATTGATCATACAATGACACAAACACACCTATTGGATGCACAAGATTGGTTTAAAACCCTAGTTGGACAAGAATATGCCTAAGGAGGATGAAAATGACCTAATTGATCATCCAATGACACAAATGAACTTATTGGATGCACAAGATTTGTTAAAAACCCTAATTGGACAAGAATAAGCCTAGGGAGGACGAAAATGACCTAATTGATCATCCAATGACACAAACACACCTATTGGATGCACAAGATTGGTTAAAAACCCTAATTGGACAAGAATAAGCCTAGGGAGGACGAAAATGACCTAATTGATCATCCAATGACACAAACACACCTATTGGATGCACAAGATTGGTTAAAAACCCTAGTTGGACAAGAATATGCCTAGGGAGGACGAAAATGACCTAATTGATCATCCAATGACACAAATGAACTTATTGGATGCACAAGATTGGTTAAAAACCCTAGTAGGACAAGAATATGCCTTGGGAGGACGAAAATGACCTAATTGATCATCCAATGACACAAATGAACTTATTGGATGCACAAGATTTGTTAAAAACCCTAATTGGACAAGAATAAGCCTAGGGAGGACGAAAATGACCTAATTGATCATCCAATGACACAAACACACCTATTGGATGCACAAGATTGGTTAAAAACCCTAATTGGACAAGAATAAGCCTAGGGAGGACGAAAATGACCTAATTGATCATCCAATGACACAAACACACCTACTGGATGCACAAGAATGGTTAAAAACCCTAATTGGATTAGAATATGCCTAGGGAGGACGAAAATGACCTAATTGATCATCCAATGACACAAATGAACTTATTGGATGCTCAAGATTGGTTAAAAACCCTAATTGGACAAGAATAAGCATAGAAAGGACGAAAATGACCTAATTGATCATCCAATGACACAAATGAACTTATTGGATGCACAAGATTTGTTAAAAACCCTAATTGGACAAGAATAAGCCTAGGGAGGACGAAAATGACCTAATTGATCATCCAATGACACAAACACACCTATTGGATGCACAAGATTGGTTAAAAACCCTAATTGGACAAGAATATGCCTATGGAGGACGAAAATGACTTAAATATTAATTCAATGACACAAACAAAGTTATTGGATGCACAAGATTGTTTAAAAACCCTAATTTGACAAGAATAAGTCTAGGGTGGACGAAAATGACCTAATTGATCATCCAATCACACAAACACACCTATTGGATGCACAAGATTGGTTAAAAACCCTAATTGGACAAGAATAAGCCTAGGGAGGACGAAAATGACCTAATTGATCATCCAATGACACAAATGAACTTATTGGATGCACAAGATTTGTTAAAATCCTTAATTGGACAAGAATAAGCATAGAAAGGACGAAAATGACCTAATTGATCATCCAATGACACAAACACACCTATTGGATGCACAAGATTGGTTAAAAACCCTAATTGGACAAGAATAAGCCTAGGGAGGACGAAAATGACCTAATTGATCATCCAATGACACAAACACACCTATTGGATGCACAAGATTGGTTAAAAACCCTAATTGGACAAGAATAAGCCTAGGGAGGACGAAAATGACCTAATTGATCATCCAATGACACAAATGAACTTATTGGATGCACAAGATTTGTTAAAAACCCTAATTGGAGAAGAATAAGCCTAGGGAGGACAAAAATGACCTAATTGATCATCCAATGACACAAACACACCTATTGGAAGCACAAGATTGGTTAAAAACCCTAGTTGGACCAGAATATGCTTAGGGAGGACGAAATTGACCTAATTGGTCATCCAATGACACAAATGAACTTATTGGATGCACAAGATTGGTTAAAAACCCTAATTGGACAAGAATAAGCATAGAAAGGACGAAAATGACCTAATTGATCATCCAATGACACAAACACACCTATTGGATGCACAAGATTGGTTAAAAACCCTAATTGGACAAGAATAAGCCTAGGGAGGACGAAAATGACCTAATTGATCATCCAATGACACAAATGAACTTATTGGATGCACAAGATTTGTTAAAAACCTTAATTGGACAAGAATAAGCATAGAAAGGACGAAAATGACCTAATTGATCATCCAATGACACAAACACACCTATTGGATGCACAAGATTGGTTAAAAACCCTAATTTGACAAGAATAAGTTTAGGGAGGACGAAAATAACCTAATTGATCATCCAATGACACAAACACACCTATTGGATGCACAAGATTGGTTAAAAACCCTAATTGGACAAGAATAAGCCTAGGGAGGACGAAAATGACCTAATTGATCATCCATTGCCACAAACACACCTATTGGATGCACAAGATTGTTTAAAAACCCTAATTGGACAAGAATAAGCCTAGGGAGGACGAAAATGACCTAATTGATCAATTAATGACACAAACACACCTATTGGATGCACAAGATTGGTTAAAAACCCTAATTGGACAAGAATATGCCTAGGGAGGACGAAAATGACCTAATTGATCATCCAATGACACAAACACACCTATTGGATGCACAAGATTGGTTAAAAACCCTAATTGGACAAGAATAAGCCTAGGGAGGACGAAAATGACCTAATTGATCATCCAATGACACAAACACACCTATTGGATGCACAAGATGGGTTAAAAACCCTAATTGGACAAGAATATGCCTAGGGAGGACGAAAATGACCTAAATGTTAATCCAATGACACAAATGAACTTATTAGATGTACAACATTGGTTAAAAACCCTAATTGGACAAGAATAAGTCTAGGGAGGACGAAAATGACCTAATTGATCATCTAATGACACAAACACACCTATTGGTACACAAGATTGGTTAAAAACCCTAATTGGACAAGAATATGCCTAGGGAGGACGAAAATGACCTAATTGATCATCCAATGACACAAATACACCTATTGGATGCACAAGATCGGTTAAAAACCTAATTGGACAAGAATAAGCCTAGGGAGGACGAAAGTGACCTAATTGATCATCCAATGACACAAACACACCTATTGGATGCTCAAGATTGGTTAAAAACCCTAATTGGACAAGAATATGCCTAGGGAGGACGAAAATGACCTAATTGATCATCCAATGACACAAACACACCTATTGGATGCACAAGATTCGTTAAAAACCCTAATTGGACAAGAATATGCCTAGGGAGGACGAAAATAACCTAATTGATCATCCAATGACACATACACACCTATTGGATGCACAAGATTGGTTAAAAACCCTAATTGGACAAGAATATGCCTAGGGAGGACGAAAATGACCTAATTGATCATCCAATGACACAAACACACCTATTGGATGCACAAGATTGGTTAAAAACCCTAATTGGACAAGAATAAGCATAGGGAGGACGAAAATGACCTAATTGATCATCCAATGACACAAACACACCTATTGGATTCACAAGATTTGTTAAAAACCCTAATTGGACAAGAATAAGACTAGGGAGGACGAAAATGACCTAATTGATCATCCAATGACACAAACACACCTATTGGATTCACAAGATTGGTTTAAAACCCTAGTTGGACAAGAATATGCCTAGGGAGGACGAAAATGACCTAATTGATCATCCAATGACACAAATGAACTTATTGGATGCACAAGATTTGTTAAAAACCCTAATTGGACAAGAATAAGCCTAGGGAGGACGAAAATGACCTAATTGATCATGCAATGACACAAACACACCTATTGGATGCAAAACATTGGTTAAAAACCCTAATTGGACAAGAATAAGCCTAGTGAGGACGAAAATGACCTAAGTGATCATCCAATGACACAAACACACCTATTGGAAGCACAAGATTGGTTAAAAACCCTAATTGGACAAGAATATGCCTAGGGAGGACGAAAATGACTTAAATGTTAATCCAATGACACAAATGAACTTATTGGATGCACAAGATTGGTTAAAAACCCTAATTGGGCAAGAATAAGCCTAGGGAGGACGAAAATGACCTAATTGATCATCCAATGACACAAACACACCTATTGGATGCACAAGATTGGTTAAAAACCCTAATTGGACAAGAATAAGCCTAGGGAGGACGAAAATGACCTAATTGATCATCCATTGCCACAAACACACCTATTGGATGCACAAGATTGGTTAAAAACCCTAAATGGACAAGAATATGCCTAGGGAGGACGAAAATGACCTAATTGATCATCCAATGACACAAACACACCTATTGGATGCACAAGATTGGTTAAAAACCCTAATTGGACAAGAATATGCATAGGGAGGACGAAAATGACCTAATTGATCATCCAATGACACAAATGAACTTATTGGATGCACAAGATTGGTTAAAAACCCTAATTGGACAAGAATAAGCCTAGGGAGGACGAAAATGACCTAAATGCTAAACCAATGACACAACTCAACTTATTGGATGCACAAGATTGGTTAAAAACCCTAATTGGGCAAGAATAAGCCTAGGGAGGACGAAAATGACCTAATTGATCATCCAATGACACAAACACACCTATTGGATGCACAAGATTGGTTAAAAACCCTAATTGGACAAGAATATGCCTAGGGAGGACGAAAATGACCTAAATATTAATTCAATGACACAAACAAACTTATTGGATGCACAAGATTGGTTAAAACTCCTAATTGGACAAGAATAAGTTTAGGGAGGACGAAAATGACATAAAAGTTAATCCAATGACACAAATGAACTTATTGGATGCACAAGATTGGTTAAAAACCGTAATTGGACAAGAATATGCCTAGGGAGGACGAAAATGACCTAAATATTAATTCAATGACACAAACAAACTTATTGGATGCACAAGATTGGTTAAAACTCCTAATTGGACAAGAATAAGCCTAGGGAGGACGAAAATGACCTAATTGATCATCCAATGACACAAACACACCTATTGGATGCACAAGATTGGTTAAAAACCCTAATTGGACAAGAATAAGCCTAGGGAGGACGAAAATGACCTAATTGATCATCCAATGACACAAACACACCTATTGGATGCACAAGATTGGTTAAAAACCCTAGTTGGACAAGAATATGCCTAGGGAGGACGAAAATGACCTAATTGATCATCCAATGACACAAATGAACTTATTGGATGCACAATATTGGTTAAAAACCGTAGTTGGACAAGAATATGCCTAGGGAGGACGAAAATGACCTAATTGATCATCCAATGACACAAATGAACTTATTGGATGCACAAGATTTGTTAAAAACCCTAATTGGACAAGAATAAGCCTAGGGAGGACGAAAATGACCTAATTGATCATCCAATGACACAAACACACCTATTGGATGCACAAGATTGGTTAAAAACCCTAATTGGACAAGTATAAGCCTAGGGAGGTCAAAAATGACCTAATTGATCATCCAATGACACAAACACACCTATTGGATGCACAAGATTGGTTAAAAACCCTAATTGGACAAGAATAAGCCTAGGGAGGACGAAAATGACCTAATTGATCATCCAATGACACAAACACACCTATTGGATGCACAAGATTGGTTAAAAACCCTAGTTGGACAAGAATATGCCTAGGGAGGACGAAAATGACCTAATTGATCATCCAATGACACAAATGAACTTATTGGATGCACAAGATTGGTTAAAAACCCTAGTAGGACAAGAATATGCCTTGGGAGGACGAAAATGACCTAATTGATCATCCAATGACACAAATGAACTTATTGGATGCACAAGATTTGTTAAAAACCCTAATTGGACAAGAATAAGCCTAGGGAGGACGAAAATGACCTAATTGATCATCCAATGACACAAACACACCTATTGGATGCACAAGATTGGTTAAAAACCCTAATTGGACAAGAATAAGCCTAGGGAGGACGAAAATGACCTAATTGATCATCCAATGACAAAAACACACCAATTGGATGCACAAGATTGGTTAAAAACCCTAGTTGGACAAGAACATGCCTAGGGAGGACGAAAATGACCTAAATATTAATTCAATGACACAAACAAAGTTATTGGATGCACAAGATTGGTTAAAAACCCTAATTGGACAAGAATAAGCCTAGGGAGGACGAAAATGACCTAATTGATCATCCAATGACACAAACACACCTATTGGAAGCACAAGATTGGTTAAAAACCCTAATTGGACAACAATATGCCTAGGGAGGACGAAAATGACCTAATTGATCATCCAATAACACAAATGAACTTATTGGATGCATAAGATTGGTTAAAAACCCTAATTGGACAAGAATAAGCATAGAAAGGACGAAAATGACCTAATTGATCATCCAATGACACAAACACACCTATTTGATGCACAAGATTGGTTAAAAACCCTAATTGGACAAGAATATGCCTAGGGAGGACGAAAATGACCTAATTGATCATCCAATGACACAAACACACCTATTGGATGCACAAGATTGGTTAAAAACCCTAATTGGACAAGAATATGCCTAGGGAGGACATAAATGACTTAATTGATCATCCAATGTCACAAACACACCTATTGGATGCACAAGATTGGTTAAAAACCCTAATTGGACAAGAATATGCCTAGGGAGGACGAAAATGACCTAAATATTAATTCAATGACACAAACAAATTTATCGGATGCACAAGATTGGTTAAAAACCCTACTTGGACAAGAATAAGCCTAGGGTGGACGAAAATGACCTAATTGATCATCCAATGACACAAACACACCTATTGGATGCACAAGATTGGTTAAAAACCCTAATTGGACAAGAATAAGCCTAGGGAGGACGAAAATGACCTAATTGATCATCCAATGACACAAACACACCTATTGGATGCACAAGATTGGTTAAAAACCCTAATTGGACAAGAATATGCCTAGGGAGGGAGAAAATGACCTAAATGTTAATCCAATTACACAAATGAACTTATTGGATGCACAAGATTTGTTAAAAACCCTAATTGGACAAGAATAAGCCTAGGGAGGACGAAAATGACCTAATTGATCATCCAATGACACAAACACACCTATTGGATGCACAAGATTGGTTAAAAACCCTAGTTGGACAAGAATATGCCTAGGGAGGACGAAAATGACCTAATTGATCATCAAATGACACAAATGAACTTATTGGATGCACAAGATTTGTTAAAAACCCTAATTGGACAAGAATAAGCCTAGGGAGGACGAAAATGACCTAATTGATCATCCAATGACACAAACACACCTATTGGATGCACAAGATTGGTTAAAAACCCTAATTGAACAAGAATATGCCTAGGGAGGACGAAAATGACCTAAATATTAATTCAACGACACAAACAAAGTTATTGCATGCACAAGATTGGTTAAAAACCCTAATTGGACAAGAATAAGTCTAGGGAGGACGAAAATGACCTAATTGATCATCCAATGACACAAACACACCTATTGGATGCACAAGATTGGTTAAAAACCCTAATTGGACAAGAATAAGCCTACGTAGGACGAAAATGACCTAATTGATCATCCAATGACACAAACACACCTATTGGATGCACAAGATTGGTTAAAAACCCTAATTGTACAAGAATAAGCCTAGGGAGGACGAAAATGACCTAATTGATCATCCAATGACACAAACACACCTATTGGATGCACAAGATTGGTTAAAAACCCTAGTTGGACAAGAATATGCCTAGGGAGGACGAAAATGACCTAATTGATCATCCAATGACACAAATGAACTTATTGGATGCACAAGATTGGTTAAAAACCCTAGTTGTACAAGAATATACATAGGGAGGACGAAAATGACCTAATTGATCATCTAATGACACAAATGAACTTATTGGATGTACAAGATTTGTTAAAAACCCTAATTGGACAAGAATAAGCCTAGGGAGGACGAAAATGACCTAATTGATCATCCAATGACACAAACACACCTATTGGATGCACAAGATTGGTTAAAAACCCTAATTGGACAAGAATAAGCCTAGGGAGGACGAAAATGACCTAATTGATCATCCAATGACACAAACACACCTATTGGATGCACAAGATTGGTTAAAAACCCTAATTGGACAAGAATAAGCCTAGGGAGGACGAAAATGACCTAATTGATCATCCAATGACACAAACACACCTATTGGATGCACAAGATTGGTTAAAAACCATTGTTGGACAAGAATATGGCTAGGGAGGATGAAAATGACCTAATTGATCATCCAATGACACAAATGAACTTATTGGATGCACAAGATTGGTTAAAAACCCTAGTTGGACAAGAATATGCCTAGGGAGGACGAAAATGACCTAATTGATCATCCAATGACACAAACACACCTATTGGATGCACAAGATTGGTTAAAAACCCTAATTGGACAAGAATAAGCCTAGGGAGGACGAAAATGACCTAATTGATCATCCAAGGACACAAACACACCTATTGGATGCACAAGATTGGTTAAAAACCCTAATTGGACAAGAATAAGCCTTGGGAGGACGAAAATGACCTAATTGATCATCCAATGACACAAACACACCTATTGGATGCACAAGATTGGTTAAAAACCCTAATTGGGCAAGAATAAGCCTAGGGAGGACGAAAATGACCTAATTGATCATCCAATGACACAAATGAACTTATTGGATGCACAAGATTGGTTAAAAACCCTAGTTGTACAAGAATAGTCCTAGGGAGGACGAAAATGACCTAATTGATCATCCAATGACACAAATGAACTTATTGGATGCACAAGATTTGTTAAAAACCCTAATTGGACAAGAATAAGCCTAGGGAGGACGAAAATGACCTAATTGATCATCCAATGACACAAACACACCTATTGGATGCACAAGATTGGTTAAAAACCCTAATTGGACAAGAATATGCCTAGGGAGGACGAAAATGACCTAAATGTTAATCCAATGACACAACTCAACTTATTGGATGCACAAGATTGGTTAAAAACCCTAATTGGACAAGAATAAGCATATGGAGGACGACAATGACCTAATTGATCATCCAATGACACAAACACACCTATTGGATGCAAAAGATTGGTTAAAAACCCTAATTGGACAAGAATAAGCCTAGGGAGGACGAAAATGACCTAATTGATCATCCAATGACACAAACACACCTATTCGATGCACAAGATTGGTTAAAAACCCTAATTGGACAAGAATATGCCTAGGGAGGACGAAAATGACCTAAATATTAATTCAATGACACAATCAAAGTTATTGGATGCACAAGATTGGCTAAAAACCCTAATTGGACAAGAATAAGCCTAGGGAGGACGAAAATGACCTAATTGATCATCCAATGACACAAACACACCTATTGGATGCACAAGATTGGTTAAAAACCCTAATTGGACAAGAATAAGCCTAGGGAGGACGAAAATGACCTAATTGATCATCCAATGACACAAACACACCTACTGGATGCACAAGATTGGTTAAAAACCATAATTGGACAAGAATAAGCCTAGGGAGGACGAAAATGACCTAATTGATCATCCATTGCCACAAACACACCTATTGGATGCACAAGATTGGTTAAAAACCCTAATTGGACAAGAATATGCCTAGGGAGGACGAAAATGACCTAATTGATCATCCAATGACACAAACACACCTATTTGATGCACAAGATTGGTTAAAAACCCTAATTGGACAAGAATATTCCTAGGAAGGACGAAAATGACCTAAATATTAATTCAATGACACAATCAAAGTTATTGGATGCACAAGATTGGTTAAAAACCCTAATTGGACAAGAATAAGCTTAGGGAGGACGAAAATGACCTAATTGATCATCCAATGACACAAACACACCTATTGGATGCACAAGATTGGTTAAAAACCCTAATTGGACAAGAATAAGCCTAGGGAGGACGAAAATGACCTAATTGATCATCCAATGACACAAACACACCTATTGGATGCACAAGATTGGTTAAAAACCATAATTGGACAAGAATAAGCCTAGGGAGGACGAAAATGTCCTAATTGATCATACAATGACACAAACACACCTATTGGATGCACAAGATTGGTTTAAAACCCTAGTTGGACAAGAATATGCCTAAGGAGGATGAAAATGACCTAATTGATCATCCAATGACACAAATGAACTTATTGGATGCACAAGATTTGTTAAAAACCCTAATTGGACAAGAATAAGCCTAGGGAGGACGAAAATGACCTAATTGATCATCCAATGACACAAACACACCTATTGGATGCACAAGATTGGTTAAAAACCCTAATTGGACAAGAATAAGCCTAGGGAGGACGAAAATGACCTAATTGATCATCCAATGACACAAACACACCTATTGGATGCACAAGATTGGTTAAAAACCCTAGTTGGACAAGAATATGCCTAGGGAGGACGAAAATGACCTAATTGATCAACCAATGACACAAATGAACTTATTGGATGCACAAGATTTGTTAAAAACCCTAATTGGACAAGAATAAGCCTAGGGAGGACGAAAATGACCTAATTGATCATCCAATGACACAAACACACCTATTGGATGCACAAGATTGGTTAAAAACCCTAATTGGACAAGAATATGCATAGGGAGGACGAAAATGACCTAAATTGATCATCCAATGACACAAACACACCTATTGGATGCACAAGATTGGTTAAAAACCCTAATTGGACAAGAATATGCATAGGGAGGACGAAAATGACCTAAATTGATCATCCAATGACACAAACACACCTATTGGATGCACAAGATTGGTTAAAAGCCCTAATTGGACAAGAATATGCCTAGGGAGGACGAAAATGACCTAAATGTTAATCCAATGACACAAATGAACTTATTGGATGGACAAGATTGGTTAAAAACCCTAATAGGACAAGCATAAGCCTAGGGAGGATCAAAGTGACCTAATTGATCATCCAATGAGATAAACACACCTATTGGATGCACAAGATTGGTTAAAAACTCTAATTGGACAAGAATAAGCCTAGGGAGGACGAAAATGACCTAATTGATCATCCAATGACACAAACACACCTATTGGATGCACAAGATTTGTTAAAAACCCTAATTGGACAAGAATAAGCCTAGGGAGGATGAAAATGACCTAATTGATGATCCAATGACACAAATGAACTTATTGGATGCACAAGATTTGTTAAAAACCCTAATTGGACAAGAATAAGCCTAGGGAGGACGAAAATGACCTAATTGATCATCCAATGACACAAACACACCTATTGGATGCACAAGATTGGTTAAAAACCCTAATTGGACAAGAATATGCCTAGGGAGGACAAAATGACCTAAATGTTAATCCAATGACACAACTCAACTTATTGGATGCACAAGATTGGTTAAAAACCCTAATTGGACAAGAATTAGCCGAGGGAGGACGAAAATGACCTAATTGATCATCCAATGACACAAACACACCTATTGGATGCACATGATTGGTTAAAAACCATAGTTGGACAAGAATATGCCTTGGGAGGACGAAAATGACCTAATTGATCATCCAATGACACAAATGAACTTATTGGATGCACAAGATTGGTTAAAAACCCTAGTTGGACAAGAATATGCCTAGGGAGGACGAAAATGACCTAATTGATCATCCAATGACACAAATGAACTTATTCAATGCACAAGATTTGTTAAAAACCCTAATTGGACAAGAATAAGCCTAGGGAGGACGAAAATGACCTAATTGATCATCCAATGACACAAACACACCTATTGGATGCACAAGATTGGTTAAAAACCCTAATTGGACAAGAATAAGCCTAGGGAGGACGAAAATGACCTAATTGATCATCCAATGACACAAACACACCTATTGGATGCACAAGATTGGTTAAAAACCCTAATTGGACAAGAATAAGCCTAGGGAGGACGAAAATGACCTAATTGGTCATCCATTGCCACAGACACACCTATTGGATGCACAAGATTGGTTAAAAACCCTAATTGGACAAGAATATGCCTATTGAGGACGAAAATGACTTAATTGGTCATCCAATGACACAAACACACCTATTGGATGCACAAGATTGGTTAAAAACCCTAATTGGACAAGAATATGCCTAGGGAGGATGAAAATAACCTAATTGATCATCCAATGAGACAAACACACCTATTGGATGCACAAGATTGGTTAAAAACCCTAATTGGACAAGAATATGCCTAGGGAGGACGAAAATGACCTAATTGATCATCCAATGACACAAACACACCTATTGGATGCACAAGATTGGTTAAAAACCCTAATTGGACAAGAATAAGCCTAGGGAGGACGAAAATGACCTAATTGATCATCCAAGGACACAAACACACCTATTGGATGCACAAGCTTGGTTAAAAACCCTAATTGGACAAGAATAAGCCTAGGGAGGACGAAAATGACCTAATTGATCATCCAATGACACAAACACACCTATTGGATGCACAAGATTGGTTAAAAACCCTAATTGGACAAGAATAAGCCTAGGGAGGACGAAAATGACCTAATTGATCATCCAATGACACAAACACACCTATTGGATGCACAAGATTGGTTAAAAACCCTAGTTGGACAAGAATATGCATAGGGAGGACGAAAATGACCTAATTGATCATCCAATGACACAAATGAACTTATTGGATGCACAAGATTGGTTAAAAATCGTAATTGGACAAGAATAAGCCTAGGGAGGACGAAAATGACCTAAATGCTAATCCAATGACACAACTCAACTTATTGGATGCACAAGATTGGTTAAAAACCCTAATTGGGCAAGAATAAGCCTAGGGAGGACGAAAATGACCTAATTGATCATCCAATGACACAAACACACCTATTGGATGCACAAGATTGGTTAAAAACCCTAGTTGGACAAGAATATGCCTAGGGAGGACGAAAATGACCTAATTGATCATCCAATGACACAAATGAACTTATTGGATGCACAATATTGGTTAAAAACCCTAGTTGGACAAGAATATGCCTAGGGAGGACGAAAATGACCTAATTGATCATCCATTGACACAAATGAACTTATTGGATGCACAAGATTTGTTAAAAACCCTAATTGGACAAGAATAAGCCTAGGGAGGACGAAAATGACCCTATTGATCATCCAATGACACAAACACACCTATTGGATGCACAAGATTGGTTAAAAACCCTAATTGGACAAGAATATGCCTAGGGAGGATGAAAATGACTTAAATTTAATCCAATGACACAACTCAACTTATTGGATGCACAAGATTGGTTAAAAACCCTAATTGGACAAGAATTAGCCTTAGGAGGACGAAAATAACTTAATTGATCATCCAATGACACAAACACACCTATTGGATGCACAAGATTGGTTAAAAACCCTAATTGGACAAGAATAAGCCTAGGGAGGACGAAAATGACCTAATTGATCATCCAATGACACAAACACACCTATTGGATGCACAAGATTGGTTAAAAACCATAATTGGATAAGAATAAGCCTAAGGAGGACGAAAATGACCTAATTGATCATCCAATGACACAAACACACCTATTGGATGCACAAGATTGGTTAAAAACCCTAGTTGGACAAGAATATGCCTAGGGAGGACGAAAATGACCTAATTGGTCATCCAATGTCACAAATGAACTTATTGGATGCACAAGATTGGTTAAAAACCCTAGTTGTACAAGAATATGCCTAGGGAGGACGAAAATTACCTAATTGATCATCCAATGACACAAATGAACTTATTGGATGCACAAAATTAGTTAAAAACCCTAATTGGACAAGAATAAGCCTAGGGTGGACGAAAATGACCTAATTGATCATCCAATGACACAAACACACCTATTGGATGCACAAGATTGGTTAAAAACCCTAATTGGACAAGAATAAGCCTAGGGAGGACGAAAATGACCTAATTGATCATCCAATGACACAAACACACCTATTGGATGCACAAGATTGGTTAAAAATCCTAATTGGACAAGAATAAGCCTAGGGAGGATAAAAATGACCTAATTGATCATCCAATGACACAAACACACCTATTGGATGCACAAGATTGGTTAAAAATCCTAATTGGACAAGAATAAGCCTAGGGAGGATAAAAATGACCTAATTGATCATCCAATGACACAAACACACCTATTGGATGCACAAGATTGGTTAAAAACCCTAATTGGACAAGAATAAGCCTAGGGAGGACGAAAATGACCTAATTGATCATCCAATGACACAAACACACCTATTGGATGCACAAGATTGGTTAAAAACCCTAATTGGACAAGAATAAGCCTAGGGAGGACGAAAATGACCTAATTGATCATCCAATCACACAAACACACCTATTGGATGCACAAGATTGGTTAAAAACCATAGTTGGACATGAATATGCCTAGGGAGGATGAAAATGACCTAATTGATCATCCAATGACACAAATGAACTTATTGGATGCACAAGATTGGTTAAAAACACTAATTGGACAAAAATAAGCCTAGGGAGGACAAAAATGACCTAATTGATCATCCAATGACACAAACACACCTATTGGATGCACAAGATTGGTTAAAAACCCTAATTGGACAAGAATAAGCCTAGGGAGGACGAAAATGACCTAATTGATCATCCAATGACACAAACACACCTATTGGATGCACAAGATTGGTTAAAAACCCTAATTGGACAAGAATAAGCCTAGGGAGGACGAAAATGACCTAATTGATCATCCAATGACACAAACACACCTATTGGATGCACAAGATTGGTTAAAAACCCTAATTGGACAAGAAGATGCCTAGGGAGGACAAAAATGACCTAATTGATCATCGAATGACACAAACACACCTATTGGATGCAAAAGTTTGGTTAAAAACCCTAATTGGACAAGAATAAGCCAAGGGAGAACGAATATGACCTAAATGTTAATCCAATAACACAAATGAACTTATTGGATGCACAAGATTGGTTAAAAACCCTAATTCGACAAGAATAAGCCTAGGGAGGACGAAAATGACCTAATTGATCATCCAATGACACAAACACACCTATTGGATGCACAAGATTGGTTAAAAACCCTAATTGGACAAGAATAAGCCTAGGGAGGACGAAAATGACCTAATTGATCATCCAATGACACAAACACACCTATTGGATGCACAAGATTGGTTAAAAACCCTAATTGGACAAGAATAAACCTAGGGAGGACGAAAATTACCTAATTGATCATCCAATGACACAAACACACCTATTCGATGCACAAGATTGGTTAAAACCCTAATTGGACAAGAATAAGCCTTGGGAGGACGAAAATGACCTAATTGATCATCCAATGACACAAACACACCTATTGGATGCACAAGATTGGTTAAAAACCCTAATTGGACAAGAATAAGCCTAGGGAGGACGAAAATGACCTAATTGATCATCCAATGACACAAACACACCTATTGGATGCACAAGATTGGTTAAAAACCCTAATTGGACAAGAATAAGCCTAGGGAGGACGAAAATGACCTAATTGATCATCCAATGACACAAACACACCTATTGGATTCACAAGATTGGTTTAAAACCCTAGTTGGACAAGAATATGCCTAGGGAGGACAAAAATGACCTAATTGATCATCCAATGACACAAATGAACTTATTGGATGCAC
>JBBPBR010000820.1:0-10427 GCA_037974775.1 Cicer pinnatifidum | reverse complement strand
ATAAACACACCTATTGGATGCACAAGATTGGTTAAAAACTCTAATTGGACAAGAATAAGCCTAGGGAGGACGAAAATGACCTAATTGATCATCCAATGACACAAACACACCTATTGGATGCACAAGATTTGTTAAAAACCCTAATTGGACAAGAATAAGACTAGGGAGGACGAAAATGACCTAATTGATCATCCAATGACACAAACACACCTATTGGATTCACAAGATTGGTTTAAAACCCTAGTTGGACAAGAATATGCCTAGGGAGGAAGAAAATGACCTAATTGATCATCCAATGACACAAATGAACTTATTGGATGCACAAGATTTGTTAAAAACCCTAATTGGACAAGAATATGCCTAGGGAGGACGAAAATGACCTAATTGATCATCCAATGACACAAACACACCTATTGGATGCACAAGATTGGTTAAAAACCCTAATTGGACAAGAATAAGCCTAGGGAGGACGAAAATGACCTAATTGATCATCCAATGACACAAACACACCTATTGGATGCACAAGATTGGTTAAAAACCCTAATTGGACAAGAATAAGCCTAGGGAGGACGAAAATGACCTAATTGATCATCCAATGACACAAACACACCTATTGGATGCACAAGATTGGTTAAAGACCCTCATTGGACAAGAATATGCCTAGGGAGGACGAAAATGACCTAAATGTTAATCCAATGACACAAATGAACTTATTGGAAGCACAAGATTGGTTAAAAACCCTAATTGGACAAGAATAAGCCTATGGAGGACGAAAATGACCTAATTGATCATCCAATGACACAAACACACCTATTGGATGCACAAGATTGGTTAAAAACCCTAATAGGACAAGAATAAGCCTAGGGAGGACAAAAATGACCTAATTGATCATCCAATGACACAAACACACCTATTGGATGCACAAGATTGGTTAAAAACCCTAATTGGACAAGAATAAGCCTAGGGAGGACGAAAATGACCTAATTGATCATCCAATGACACAAACACACCTATTGGATGCACAAGATTGGTTAAAAACCCTAATTGGACAAGAATATGCCTAGGGAGGACGAAAATGACCTAATTGATCATCCAATGACACAAACACACCTATTGGATGAACAAGATTGGTTAAAAACCCTAACTGGACAAGAATATGCCTAGGGAGGACAAAAATGACCTAATTGATCATCCAATGACACAAATGAACTTATTGGATGCACAAGATTGGTTAAAAACCCTAATTGGACAAGAATAAGCCTAGGGAGGACGAAAATGACCTAATTGATCATCCAATTACACAAACACACCTATTGGATGCACAAGATTGGTTAAAAACTCTAATTGGACAAGAATAAGCCTAGGGAGGACGAAAATGACCTAATTGATCATCCAATGACACAAACACACCTATTGGATGCACAAGATTGGTTAAAAACCCTAATTGGACAAGAATAAGCCTAGGGAGGACGAAAATGACCTAATTGATCATCCAATGACACAAACACACCTATTGGATGCACAAGATTGGTTAAAAACCCTAGTTGGACAAGAATATGCCTAGGGAGGACGAAAATGACCTAATTGATCATCCAATGACACAAATGAACTTATTGGATGCACACGATTTGTTAAAAACCCTAATTGGACAAGAATAAGCCTAGGGAGGACGAAAATGACCTAATTGATCATCCAATGACACAAACACACCTATTGGATGCACAAGATTGGTTAAAAACCCTAATTGGACAAGAATAAGCCTAGGGAGGACGAAAATGACCTAATTGATCATCCAATGACACAAACACACCTATTGGATGCACAAGATTGGTTAAAAACCCTAATTGGACAAGAATAAGCCTAGGGAGGACGAAAATGACCTAATTGGTCATCCATTGCCACAGACACACCTATTGGATGCACAAGATTGGTTAAAAACCCTAATTGGACAAGAATATGCCTATTGAGGACGAAAATGACTTAATTGGTCATCCAATGACACAAACACACCTATTGGATGCACAAGATTGGTTAAAAACCCTAATTGGACAAGAATATGCCTAGGGAGGATGAAAATAACCTAATTGATCATCCAATGAGACAAACACACCTATTGGATGCACAAGATTGGTTAAAAACCCTAATTGGACAAGAATATGCCTAGGGAGGACGAAAATGACCTAATTGATCATCCAATGACACAAACACACCTATTGGATGCACAAGATTGGTTAAAAACCCTAATTGGACAAGAATAAGCCTAGGGAGGACGAAAATGACCTAATTGATCATCCAAGGACACAAACACACCTATTGGATGCACAAGCTTGGTTAAAAACCCTAATTGGACAAGAATAAGCCTAGGGAGGACGAAAATGACCTAATTGATCATCCAATGACACAAACACACCTATTGGATGCACAAGATTGGTTAAAAACCCTAATTGGACAAGAATAAGCCTAGGGAGGACGAAAATGACCTAATTGATCATCCAATGACACAAACACACCTATTGGATGCACAAGATTGGTTAAAAACCCTAGTTGGACAAGAATATGCATAGGGAGGACGAAAATGACCTAATTGATCATCCAATGACACAAATGAACTTATTGGATGCACAAGATTGGTTAAAAATCGTAATTGGACAAGAATAAGCCTAGGGAGGACGAAAATGACCTAAATGCTAATCCAATGACACAACTCAACTTATTGGATGCACAAGATTGGTTAAAAACCCTAATTGGGCAAGAATAAGCCTAGGGAGGACGAAAATGACCTAATTGATCATCCAATGACACAAACACACCTATTGGATGCACAAGATTGGTTAAAAACCCTAATTGGACAAGAATAAGCCTAGGGAGGACGAAAATGACCTAATCGATCTTCCAATGACACAAACACACCTATTGGATGCACAAGATTGGTTAAAAACCCTAATTGGACAAGAATATGCCTAGTGAGGACGAAAATGACATAAATGTTAATCCAATGACACAAATGAACTTATGGGATGCACAAGATTGGTTAAAAATCCTAATTGGACAAGAATAAGCCTAGGGAGGACGAAAATGACCTAAATGCTAATCCAATGACACAACTCAACTTATTGGATGCACAAGATTGGTTAAAAACCCTAATTGGGCAAGAATAAGCCTAGGGAGGACGAAAATGACCTAATTGATCATCCAATGACACAAACACACCTATTGGATGCACAAGATTGGTTAAAAACCCTAATTGGACAAGAATAAGCCTAGGGAGGACGAAAATGACCTAATTGATCATCCAATGACACAAACACACCTATTGGTTGCACAAGATTGGTTAAAATCCCTAGTTGGACAAGAATATGCCTAGGGAGGACAAAAATGACCTAATTCATCATCCAATGACACAAATGAACTTATTGGATGCACAAGATTTGTTAAAAACCCTAATTGGACAAGAATAAGCCTAGGGAGGACGAAAATGACCTAATTGATCATCCAATGACACAAACACACCTATTGGATGCACAAGATTGGTTAAAAACCCTAATTGGACAAGAATAAGCCTAGGGAGGACGAAAATGACCTAATTGATCATCCAATGACACAAACACACCTATTGGATGCACAAGATTGGTTAAAAACCCTAATTGGACAAGAATAAGCCTAGGGAGGACGAAAATGACCTAATTGATCATCCAATGACACAAACACATCTATTGGATGCACAAAATTGGTTTAAAACCCAAGTTGGACAAGAATATGCCTAGGGAGGACGAAAATTACCTAATTGATCATCCAATGATACAAATGAACTTATTGGATGCACATGATTTGGTAAAAACCCGAATTGGACAAGAATAAGCCTAGGAAGGACGAAAATGACCTAATTGATCATCCAATGACACAAACACACCTATTGGATGCACAAGATTGGTTAAAAACCCTAATTGGACAAGAATATGCTTATGGAGGACGAAAATGACCTAAATTGATCATCCAATGACACAAACACACCTATCGGATGCACAAGATTGGTTAAAAACCCTAATTGGACAAGAATATGCCTAGGGAGGACGAAAATGACCTAAATTGATCATCCAATGACACAAACACACCTATTGGATGCACAAGATTGGTTAAAAACCCTAATTGGACAAGAATATGCCTAGGGAGGACGAAAATGACCTAAATGTTAATCCAATGACACAAATGAACTTATTGGATGCACAAGATTGGTTAAAAACCCTAATTGGACAAGAATAAGCCTAGGGAGGATCAAAGTGACCTAATCGATCATCCAATGAGATAAACACACATATTGGATGCACAAGATTGGTTAAAAACCCTAATTGGACAAGAATATGCCTAGGGAGGACGAAAATGACCTAAATATTAATTCAATGACACAAACAAACTTATTGGATGCCCAAGAATGGTTAAAAACCCTAATTGGACAATAGTAAGCCTCGGGAGGACGAAAATGACCTAATTGATCATCCAATGACACAAACACACCTATTGGATGCACAAGATTGGTTAAAAACCCTAATTGGACAAGAATAAGCCTAGGGAGGACGAAAATGACCTAATTGATCATCCAATGACACAAACACACCTATTGGATGCACAAGATTGGTTTAAAACCCTAGTTGGACAAGAATATGCCTAGGGAGGACGAAAATGACCTAATTGATCATCCAATGACACAAATGAACTTATTGGATGCACAAGATTGGTTGAAAACCCTAATTGGACAAGAATAAGCCTAGGGAGGACGAAAATGACCTAATTGATCATCCAATGACACAAACACACCTATTGGATGCACAAGATTGGTTAAAAACCCTAATTGGACAAGAATAAGCCTAGGGAGGACGAAAATGACCTAATTGATCATCCAATGACACAAACACACCTATTGGATGCACAAGATTGGTTTAAAACCCTAGTTGGAGAAGAATATGCCAAGGGAGGATGAAAATGACCTAATTGATCATCCAATGACACAAATGAACTTATTGGATGCACAAGATTGGTTAAAAACCCTAATTGGACAAGAATAAGCCTAGGGAGGACGAAAATGACCTAATTGATCATCCAATGACACAAACACACCTATTGGATGCACAAGATTGGTTAAAAACCCTAACTAGACAAGAATATGCCTAGGGAGGACGAAAATGACCTAATTGATCATCCAATGACACAAATGAACTTATTGGATGCACAAGATTGGTTAAAAACTCTAATTGGACAAGAATAAGCCTAGAGAGGACAAAAATGACCTAATTGATCATCCAATGACACAAACACACCTATTGGATGCACAAGATT
Source organism: Cicer pinnatifidum (assembly GCA_037974775.1). Taxonomy (NCBI): domain Eukaryota; kingdom Viridiplantae; phylum Streptophyta; class Magnoliopsida; order Fabales; family Fabaceae; genus Cicer; species Cicer pinnatifidum. The sequence goes on along the minus strand of JBBPBR010000820.1, from coordinate 5,096 downwards.
GGTTAAAAACCCTAATTGGACAAGAATAAGCCTAGGGAGGACGAAAATGACCTAATTGATCATCCAATGACACAAACACACCTATTGGATGCACAAGATTGGTTAAAATTCGTAATTGGACAACAATATGCCTAGGGAGGACGAAAATGACCTAAATATTAATTCAATGACACAAACAAAGTTATTGGATGCACAAGATTGGTTAAAAACCCTAATTGGACAAGAATAAGCCTAGGGAGGACGAAAATGACCTAATTGATCATCCAATGACACAAACACACCTATTGGATGCACAAGATTGGTTAAATACCATAATTGGACAAGAATATGCCTAGGGAGGACGAAAATGACCTAATTGATCATCCAATGACACAAATGAACTTATTGGATGCACAAGATTTGTTAAAAACCCTAATTGGACAAGAATATGCCTAGGGAGGACGAAAATGACCTAATTGATCATCCAATGACACAAACACACCTATTGGATGCACAAGATTGGTTAAAAACCCTAATTGGACAAAAATATGCCTAAGGAGGACGAAAATGACCTAATTGATCATCCAATGACACAAACACACCTATTGGATGCACAAGATTGGTTAAAAACCCTAATTGGACAAGAATAAGCCTAGGGAGGACGAAAATGACCTAATTGATCATCCAATGACACAAACACACCTATTGGATGCACAAGATTGGTTAAAAACCCTAATTGGACAAGAATAAGCCTAGGGAGAACGAAAATGACCTAAATGTTAATCCAATGACACAACTCAACTTATTGGATGCACAAGATTGGGTAAAAACCCTAATTGGACAAGAATAAGCCTAGGCAGGACGAAAATGATCTAATTGATCATCCAATGACACAAACACACCTATTGGATGCACAAGATTGGTAAAAAACCCTAATTGGACAAGAATAAGCCTAGGGAGGACGAAAATGACCTAATTGATCATCCAATGACACAAACACACCTATTGGATGCACAAGATTGGTTAAAAACCCTAATTGGACAAGAATAAGCCTAGGGAGGACGAAAATGACCTAATTGATCATCCAATGACACAAATTAACTTATTGGATGCACAAGATTGGTTAAAAATCCTAATTGGACAAGAATAAGCCTAGGGAGGACGAAAATGACCTAAATGCTAATCCAATGACACAACTCAACTTATTGGATGCACAAGATTGGTTAAAAACCCTAATTGGGCAAGAATCAGCCTAGGGAGGACGAAAATGACCTAATTGATCATCCAATGACACAAACACACCTATTGGATGCACAAGATTGGTTAAAAACCCTAATTGGACAAGAATAAGCCTAGGGAGGACGAAAATGACCTAATTGATCATCCAATGACACAAACACACCTATTGGATGCACAAGATTGGTTAAAAACCCTAATTGGACAAGAATAAGCCTAGGGAGGACAAAAATGACCTAATTGATCATCTAATGACACAAACACACCTATTGGATGCACAAGATTGGTTTAAAACCCAAGATGGACAAGAATATGCCTAGGGAGGACGAAAATGACCTAATTGATCATCCAATGACACAAATGAACTTATTGGATGCACAAGATTGGTAAAAAACCCTAATTGGACAATAATAAGCCTAGGGAGGACGAAAATGACCTAATTGATCATCCAATGACACAAACACACCTATTGGATGCACAAGATTGGTTAAAAACCCTAATTGGACAAGAATAAGCCTAGGGAGGACGAAAATGACCTAATTGATCATCCAATGACACAAACACACCTATTGGATGCAAAAGATTGGTTAAAAACCCTAATTGGACAAGATGATGCCTACGGAGGACGAAAATGAACTAAATATTAATTCAATGACACAAACAAACTTATTGGATGCACAAGATTGGTTAAAAACACTAATTGGACAAGAATAAGCCTAGGGAGGACGAAAATGAGCTAATTGATCATCCAATGACACAAACACACCTATTGGATGCACAAGATTGGTTAAAAACCCTAATTGGACAAGAATAAGCCTAGGGAGGACGAAAATGACCTAATTGATCATCCAATGACACAAACACACCTATTGGATGCACAAGATTGGTTAAAAACCCTAATTGGACAAGAATAAACCTAGGGAGGACGAAAATTACCTAATTGATCATCCAATGACACAAACACACCTATTCGATGCACAAGATTGGTTAAAACCCTAATTGGACAAGAATAAGCCTTGGGAGGACGAAAATGACCTAATTGATCATCCAATGACACAAACACACCTATTGGATGCACAAGATTGGTTAAAAACCCTAATTGGACAAGAATAAGCCTAGGGAGGACGAAAATGACCTAATTGATCATCCAATGACACAAACACACCTATTGGATGCACAAGATTGGTTAAAAACCCTAATTGGACAAGAATAAGCCTAGGGAGGACGAAAATGACCTAATTGATCATCCAATGACACAAACACACCTATTGGATTCACAAGATTGGTTTAAAACCCTAGTTGGACAAGAATATGCCTAGGGAGGACAAAAATGACCTAATTGATCATCCAATCACACAAATGAACTTATTGGATGCACGAGATTTGTTAAAAACCCTAGTTGGACAAGAATATGCCTAGGGAGGACGAAAATGACCTAATTGATCATCCAATGACACAAACACACCTATTGGATGCACAAGATTTGTTAAAAACCCTAATTGGACAAGAATAAGCCTAGGGAGGACGAAAATAACCTAATTGATCATCCAATGACACAAACACACCTATTGGATGCACAAGATTGGATAAAAACCCAAATTGGAAGAATAAGCATAGAAAGGACGAAAATGACCTAATTGATCATCCAATGACACAAACACACCTATTGGATGCACAAGATTGGTTAAAAACCCTAATTGGACAAGAATAAGCCTAGGGAGGACGAAAATGACCTAATTGATCATCCAATGACACAAACACACCTATTGGACGCACAAGATTTGTTAAAAGCCCTAATTGGACAAGAATAAGCCTAGGGAGGACGAAAATAACCTAATTGATCATCCAATGACACAAACACACCTATTGGATGCTCAAGATTGGATAAAAACCCAAATTGGAAGAATAAGCATAGAAAGGACGAAAATGACCTAATTGATCATCCAATGACACAAACACACCTATTGGATGCACAAGATTGGTTAAAAACCCTAATTGGACAAGAATAAGCCTAGGGAGGACGAAAATGACCTAATTGATCATCCAATGACACAAACACACCTATTGGATGCACAAGATTGGTTAAAAACCCTAATTGGACAAGAATAAGCCTAGGGAGGACGAAAATGACCTAATTGATCATCCAATGACAGAAACACACCGATTGGATTCACAAGATTGGTTAAAAACCCTAATTCGACAAGAATATGCCTAAGGAGGACGAAAATGACCTAAATATTAATTCAATGACACAAACAAAGTTATTGGATGCACAAGATTGGTTAAAAACCCTAATTGGACAAGAATAAGCCTTGGGATGATGAAAATGACCTAATTGATCATCCAATGACACAAACACACCTATTGGATGCACAAGATTGGTTAAAAACCCTAATTGGACAAGAATAAGCCTAGGGAGGACGAAAATGACCTAATTGATCATCCAATGACACAAACACACCTATTGGATGCACAAGATTGGTTAAAAACCCTAATTGGACAAGAATAAGCCTAGGGAGGACGAAAATGACCTAATTGATCATCCAATGACACAAACACACCTATTGGATGCACAAGATTGGTTAAAAACCCTAATTGGACAAGAATAAGCCTAGGGAGGACGAAAATGACCTAATTGATCATCCAATGACACAAACACATCTATTGGAAGCACAAGATTGGTTAGAAACCCTAGTTGGACAAGAATATGCCTAGGGAGGACGAAAATGACCTAATTGATCATCCAATGACACAAATGAACTTATTGGATGCACAAGATTGCTTAAAAACCCTAATTGGACAAAAATAAGCATAGAAAGGACGAAAATGACCTAATTGATCATCCAATGACACAAACACACCTATTGGATGCACAAGATTGGTTAAAAACCCTAATTGGACAAGAATAAGCCTAGGGAGGACGAAAATGACCTAATTGATCATCCAATGACACAAACACACCTATTGGATGCACAAGATTGGTTAAAAACCCTAATTGGACAAGAATAAGCCTAGGGAGGACGAAAATGACCTAATTGATCATCCAATGACACAAACACACCTATTGGATGCACAAGATTGGTTAAAAACTCTAATTGGACCAGAATAAGCCTAGGGAGGACGAAAATGACCTAATTGATCATCCAATGACACAAACACACCTATTGGATGCACAAGATTGGTTAAAAACCCTAATTGGACAAGAATAAGCCTTGGGAGGACGAAAATGACCTAATTGATCATCCGATGACACAAACACACCTATTGGATGCACAAGATTGGTTAAAAACCCTAATTGGACAAGAATATGCCTAGGGAGGACGAAAATGACCTAAATTGATCATCCAATGACACAAACACACCTATTGGATGCACAAGATTGGTTAAAAGCCCAAATTGGACAAGAATATGCCTAGGGAGGACAAAAATGACTTAATTGATCATCCAATGACACAAATGAACTTATTGGATGCACGAGATTTGTTAAAAACCCTAGTTGGACAAGAATATGCCTAGGGAGGACGAAAGTGACCTAATTGATTATCCAATGACACAAACACACCTATTGGATGCACAAGATTTGTTAAAAACCCTAATTGGACAAGAATAAGCCTAGGGAGGACGAAAGTGACCTAATTGATCATCCAATGACACAAACACACCTATTGGATGCACAAGATTGGTTAAAAACCCTAATTGGACAAGAATATGCCTAGGGAGGACGAAAATGACCTAATTGATCATCCAATGACACAAACACACCTATTGGATGCACAAGATTGGTTAAAAACCCTAATTGGACAAGAATAAGCATAGGGAGGACGAAAATGACCTAATTGATCATCCAATGACACAAACACACCTATTGGATTCACAAGATT
>JBBPBR010000819.1:11937-25314 GCA_037974775.1 Cicer pinnatifidum | reverse complement strand
TATTGGATGCACAAGATTGGTTAAAAACCCTAGTTGGACAAGAATATGCCTAGGGAGGACGAAAATGACATAATTGATCATCCAATGACACAAATGAACTTATTGGATGCACAAGATTGGTTAAAAACCCTAATTGGACAAGAATAAGCCTAGGGAGGACGAAAATGACCTAATTGATCATCCAATGACACAAACACACCTATTGGATGCACAAGATTGGTTAAAAACCCTAGTTGGACAAGAATATGCCTAGGGAGGACGAAAATGACCTAATTGATCATCCAATGACACAAATGAACTTATTGGATGCACAAGATTGGTTAAAAACCATAATTGGACAAGAATATGCCTAGGGAGGAGGAAAATGACCTAAATATTAATTCAATGACACAAACAAAGTTATTGGATGCACAATATTGGTTAAAAACCCTAATTGGACAAGAATAAGCCTAGGGAGGACGAAAATGACCTAATTGATCATCCAATGACACAAACACCCCTATTGGATGCACAAGATTGGTTAAAAACCCTAGTTGGACAAGAATATGCCTAGGGAGGATGAAAATGACCTAATTGATCATCCAATGACACAAATGAACTTATTGGATGCACAAGATTGGTTAAAAACCCTAATTGGACAAGAATAAGCCTAGGGAGGACGAAAATGACCTAATTAATCATCCAATGACACAAACACACCTATTGGAAGCACAAGATTGGTTAAAAACCCTAATTGGTCAAGAATAAGCCTTGGGAGGACGAAAATGACCTAATTGATCATCCAATGACACAAACACACCTATTGGATGCACAAGATTGGTTAAAAACCCTAATAGGACAAGAATAAGCCTAGGGAGGACAAAAATGACCTAATTGATCATCCAATGACACAAACACCCCTATTGGATGCACAAGATTGGTTAAAAACCCTAGTTGGACAAGAATATGCCTAGGGAGGACGAAAATGACCTAATTGATCATCCAATGACACAAATGAACTTATTGGATGCACAAGATTGGTTAAAAACCCTAATTGGACAAGAATAAGCCTAGGGAGGACGAAAATGACCTAATTAATCATCCAATGACACAAACATACCTATTGGATGCACAAGATTGGTTAAAAACCCTAGTTGGACAAGAATATGCCTAGGGAAGACGAAAATGACCTAATTGATCATCCAATGACACAAATGAACTTATTGGATGCACAAGATTGGTTAAAAACCATAATTGGACAAGAATATGCCTAGGGAGGAGGAAAATGACCTAAATATTAATTCAATGACACAAACAAAGTTATTGGATGCACAAGATTGGTTAAAAGCACTAATTGGACAAGAATAAGCCTAGGGAGGACGAAAATGACCTAATTGATCATCCAATGACACAAACACACCTATTGGATGCACAAGATTGGTTAAAAACCCTAGTTGGACAAGAATATGCCTAGGGAGGACGAAAATGACCTAATTGATCATCCAATGACACAAATGAACTTATTGGATGCACAAGATTGGTTAAAAACCCTAATTGGACAAGAATAAGCCTAGGGAGGACGAAAATGACCTAATTGATCATCCAATGACACAAACACACCTATTGGATGCACAAGATTGGTTAAAAACCCTAGTTGGACAAGAATATGCCTAGGGAGGACGAAAATGACCTAATTCATCATCCAATGACACAAATGAACTTATTGGATGCACAAGATTGGTTAAAAACCATAATTGGACAAGAATATGCCTAGGGAGGAGGAAAATGACCTAAATATTAATTCAATGACACAAACAAAGTTATTGGATGCACAAGATTGGTTAAAAACCCTAATTGGACAAGAATAAGCCTAGGGAGGACGAAAATGACCTAATTGATCATCCAATGACACAAACACCCCTATTGGATGCACAAGATTGGTTAAAAACCCTAGTTGGACAAGAATATGCCTAGGGAGGACGAAAATGACCTAATTGATCATCCAATGACACAAATGAACTTATTGGATGCACAAGATTGGTTAAAAACCCTAATTAGACAAGAATAAGCATTGGGAGGACGAAAATGACCTAATTGATCGTCCAATGACACAAACACACCTATTGGACGCACAAGATTGGTTAAAAACCCTAATTGGACAAGAATAAGCCTAGGGAGGACGAAAATGACCTAATTGATCATCCAATGACACAAACACCCCTATTGGATGCACAATATTGGTTAAAAACCCTAATTGGACAAGAATAAGCCTAAGGAGGACGAAAATAACCTAATTGATCATCCAATGACACAAATGAACTTATTGGATGCACAAGATTGGTTAAAAACCATAATTGGACAAGAATATGCCTAGGGAGGAGGAAAATGACCTAAATATTAATTCAATGACACAAACAAAGTTATTGGATGCACAAGATTTGTTAAAAACCCTAATTGGACAAGAATTAGCCTAGGGAGGACGAAAATGACCTAATTGATCATCCAATGACACAAACGCACCTATTGGATGCACAAGATTGGTTAAAAACCCTAGTTGGACAAGAATATGCCTAGGGAGGACGAAAATGACCTAATTGATCATCCAATGACACAAATGAACTTATTGGATGCACAAGATTAGTTAAAAACCCTAATTGGACAAGAATAAGCCTAGGGAGGACGAAAATGACCTAATTGATCATCCAATGACCCAAACACACCTATTGGATGCACAAGATTGGTTAAAAACCCTAATTGGACAAGAATAAGCCTAGGGAGGACGAAAATGACCTAATTGATCATCCAATGACACAAACACACCTATTGGATGCACAAGATTGGTTAAAAACCCTAGTTGGACAAGAATATGCCTAGGGAGGACGAAAATGACCTAATTGATCATCCAATGACACAAATGAACTTATTGGATGCACAAGATTGGTTTAAAACCCTAGTTGGACAAGAATATGCCTAGGGAGAACGAAAATGACCTAATTGATCATCCAATGACACAAATGAACTTATTGGATAGAATAAGCCTAGGGAGGACGAAAATGACCTAATTGATCATCCAATGACACTAACACACCTATTGGATGCACAAGATTGGTTAAAAACCCTAATTGGACAAGAATAAGCCTAGGGAGGACGAAAATGACCTAATTGATCATCCAATGACACAAACACACCTATTGGATGCACAAGATTGGTTAAAAACCCTAGTTGGACAAGAATATGCCTAGGGAGGACGAAAATGACCTAATTGATCATCCAATGACACAAATGAACTTATTGGATGCACAAGATTGGTTAAAAACCCTAATTGGACAAGAAATGCCTAGGGAGGACGAAAATTACCTAAATATTAATTCAATGACACAAACAAACTTATTGGATGCACAAGATTGGTTAAAAACCCTAATTGGACAAGAATAAGCCTAGGGAGGACGAAAATGACCTAATTGATCATCCAATGATACAAACACACCTATTGGATGCACAAGATTGGTTAAAAACCCTAATTTGACAAGAATATGCCTAGGGAGGACGAAAATGACCTAAATGTTAATCCAATGACACAAATGAACTTATTGGATGCACAAGATTGGTTAAAAACCCTAATTGGACAAGAATAAGCCTAGGGAGGACGAAAATGACCTAATTGATCATCTAATGACACAAACACACCTATTGGAGGCACAAGATTGGTTAAAAACCCTAGTTGGACAAGAATATGCCTAGGGAGGACGAAAATGACCTAATTGATCATCCAATGACACAAATGAACTTATTGGATGCACAAGATTGGTTAAAAACCCTAATTGGACAAGAATAAGCCTAGGGAGAACGAAAATGACCTAATTGATCATCCAATGACACAAACACACCTATTGGACGCACAAGATTGGTTAAAAACCCTAATTGGACAAGAATAAGCCTAGGGAGGACGAAAATGACCTAATTGATCATCCAATGACACAAACACACCTATTGGATGCACAAGATTGGTTAAAAACCCTAGTTGGACAAGAATATGCCTAGGGAGGACGAAAATGACCTAATTGATCATCCAATGACACAAATGAACTTATTGGATGCACAAGATTGGTTAAAAACCAGAATTGGTCAAGAATATGCCTAGGGAGGAGGAAAATGACCTAAATATTAATTCAAGGACACAAACAAAGTTATTGGATGCACAAGATTGGTTAAAAACCCTAATTGGACAAGAATAAGCCTAGGGAGGACGAAAATGACCTAATTGATCATCCAATGACACAAACACACCTATTGGATGCACAAGATTGGTTAAAAACCCTAGTTGGACAAGAATATGCCTAGGGAGGACGAAAATGACCTAATTGATCATCCAATGACACAAATGAACTTATTGGATACACAAGATTGGTTAAAAACCCTAATTGGACAAGAATATGCCTAGGGACGACGAAAATGGCCTAAATATTAATTCAATGACATAAACAAACTTATTGGAGGCACAAGATTGGTTAAAAACCCTAATTGGACAAGAATAAGCCTAGGGAGGACGAAAATGACCTAATTGATCATCCAATGCAACAAACACACCTATTGGAAGCACAAGATTGGTTAAAAACCCTAATTAGACAAGAATATGCCTAGGAAGGACGAAAATGACCTAAATGTTAATCCAAAGATACAAATGAACTTATTGGATGCACAAGATTGGTTAAAAACCCTAATTGGACAAGAATAAGCCTAAGGAGGACGAAAACGACCTAATTGATCATCGAATGAGACAAACACACCTATTGGAAGCACAAGATTGGTTAAAAACCCTAATTGGACAAGAATATGCCTAGGGAGGACGAAAATGACCTAAATGTTAATCCAATGACACAAATGAACTTATTGGATGCACAAGATTGGTTAAAAACCCTAATTGGACAAGAATAAGCCTAGGGAGGACGAAAATGACCTAATTGATCATCCAATGACACAAACACACCTATTGGATGCACAAGATTGGTTAAAAACCCTAATTGGCCAAGAATATGCCTAGGGAGGACGAAAACGACCTAATTGATCATCCAATGACACAAACACACCTATTGGATGCACAAGATTGGTTAAAAACCCTAGCTGGAATGGAACATGCCTAGGGAGGACGAAAATGACCTAATTGATCATCCAATGACACTAATGAACTTATTGGATGCACAATATTGGTTAAAAACCCTAATTGGACAAGAATAAGCCTAGGGAGGACGAAAATGACCTAATTGATCATCCAATGACACAAACACACCTATTGGATGCACAAGATTGGATAAAAACCCTAATTGGACAAGAATATGTCTAGGGAGGATGAAAATGACCTAAATATTAATTCAATGACACAAACAAACTTATCGGATGCACAAGATTGGTTAAAAACCATAAATGGACAAGAATAAGCCTAGGGACGACGAAAATGACCTAATTGATCATCCAATGACACAAACACACCTATTAGATGCACAAGATTGGTTAAAAACCCTAATTGGACAAGAATATGCCTAGGGAGGACGAAAATGACCTAAATGTTAATCCAATGACACAAATGAACTTATTGGATGCACAAGATTGGTTAAAAACCCTAATTGGACAAGAATAAGCCTAGGGAGGACGAAAATGACCTAATTGATCATCCAATGACACAAACACACCTATTGGATGCACAAGATTGGTTAAAAACCCTAATTGGACAAGAATAAACCTAGGGAGGACGAAAATTACCTAATTGATCATCCAATGACACAAACACACCTATTCGATGCACAAGATTGGTTAAAACCCTAATTGGACAAGAATAAGCCTTGGGAGGACGAAAATGACCTAATTGATCATCCAATGACACAAACACACCTATTGGATGCACAAGATTGGTTAAAAACCCTAATTGGACAAGAATAAGCCTAGGGAGGACGAAAATGACCTAATTGATCATCCAATGACACAAACACACCTATTGGATGCACAAGATTGGTTAAAAACCCTAATTGGACAAGAATAAGCCTAGGGAGGACGAAAATGACCTAATTGATCATCCAATGACACAAACACACCTATTGGATTCACAAGATTGGTTTAAAACCCTAGTTGGACAAGAATATGCCTAGGGAGGACAAAAATGACCTAATTGATCATCCAATGACACAAATGAACTTATTGGATGCACGAGATTTGTTAAAAACCCTAGTTGGACAAGAATATGCCTAGGGAGGACGAAAATGACCTAATTGATCATCCAATGACACAAACACACCTATTGGATGCACAAGATTTGTTAAAAACCCTAATTGGACAAGAATAAGCCTAGGGAGGACGAAAGTGACCTAATTGATCAACCACTGACACAAACACACCTATTGGATGCACAAGATTGGTTAAAAACCCTAATTGGACAAGAATAAGCCTAGGGAGGACGAAAATGACCTAATTGATCATCCAATGACACAAACACACCTATTGGATGCACAAGATTGGTTAAAAACCCTAATTGGACAAGAATAAGCCTAGGGAGGACGAAAATGACCTAATTGATCACCCAATGCCACAAACACACCTATTGGATGCACAAGATTGGTTAAAAACCCTAATTGGACAAGAATATGCCTAGGGAGGACGAAAATGACCTAAATGTTAATCCAATGACACAAATGAACTTATTGGATGCACAAGATTGGTTAAAAACCCTAATTGGACAAGAATAAGCCTTGGGAGGACGAAAATGACCTAATTGATCATCCAATGACACAAACACACCTATTGGACGCACAAGATTGGTTAAAAACCCTAATTGGACAAGAATAAGCCTAGGGAGGACGAAAATGACCTAATTGATCATCCAATGACACAAACACACCTATTGGATGCACAATATTGGTTAAAAACCCTAATTGGACAAGAATAAGCCTAAGGAGGACGAAAATAACCTAATTGATCATCCAATGACACAAATGAACTTATTGGATGCACAAGATTGGTTAAAAACCATAATTGGACAAGAATATCCCTAGGGAGGAGGAAAATGACCTAAATATTAATTCAATGACACAAAAAAGTTATTGGATGCACAAGATTGGTTAAAAACCCTAATTGGACAAGAATTAGCCTAGGGAGGACGAAAATGACCTAATTGATCATCCAATGACACAAACACACCTATTGGATGTACAAGATTGGTTAAAAACCCTAGTTGGACAAGAATATGCCTAGGGAGGACGAAAATGACCTAATTGATCATCCAATGACACAAATGAACTTATTGGATGCACAAGATTGGTTAAAAACCCTAATTGGACAAGAATAAGCATAGGGAGGACGAAAATGACCTAATTGATCATCCAATGACACAAACACACCTATTGGATGCACAAGATTGGTTAAAAACCCTAATTGGACAAGAATATGCCTAGGGAGGACGAAAATGACCTAAATGTTAATCCAATGACACAAATGATCTTATTGGATGCACAAGATTGGTTAAAAACCCTAATTGGACAAGAATAAGCCTAGGGAGGAAGAAAATGACCTAAATGTTAATCCAATGACACAACTCAACTTATTGGATGCTCAAGATTGGTTAAAAACCCTAATTGGACAAGAATAAGCCTAGGGAGGACGAAAATGACCTAAATGTTAATCCAATGACACAACTCAAGTTATTGGATGCACAAGATTGGTTAAAAACCCTAATTGGACAAGAATATGCCTAGGGAGGACGAAAATGACCTAATTGATCATCCAATGACACAAACACACCTATTGGATGCACAAGATTGGTTAAAAACCCTAATTGGACAAGAATATGCCTAGGGAGGACGAAAATGACCTAAATGTTAATCCAATGACACAAATGAACTTATTGGATGCACAAGATTGGTTAAAAACCCTAATTGGACAAGAATAAGCCTAGGCAGGACGAAAATGACCTAATTGATCATCCAATGACACAAACACACCAATTGGATGCACAAGATTGGTTAAAAACCCTAATTGGACAAGAATAAGCCTAGGGAGGACGAAAATGACCTAATTGATCATCCAATGACACAAATGAACTTATTGGATGCACAAGATTTAATAAAAACCCTAATTGGACAAGAATAAGCCTAGGGAGGACGAAAATGACCTAATTGATCATCCAATGACACAAACACACCTATTGGATGCACAAGATTGGTTAAAAATCCTAGTTGGACAAGAATAAGCCTAGGGAGGACGAAAATGACCTAATTGATCATCCAATGACACAAACACACCTATTGGATGCACAAGATTGGTTAAAAACCCTAATTGGACAAGAATATGCCTAGGGAGGACGAAAATGACCTAAATGTTAATCCAATGACACAAATGAACTTATTGGATGCACAAGATTGGTTAAAAACCCTAATTGGACAAGAAAAAGCCTTCAGAGGACGAAAATGACCTAATTGGTCATCCAATGACACAAACACACCTATTGGATGCAAAAGACTGGATAAAAACCCTAATTGGACAAGAATATGTCTAGGAAGGACGAAAATGACCTAATTGATCATCCAATGACACAAACACACCTATTGGATGCACAAGATTGGTTAAAAACCCTAATTGGACAAGAATAAGCCTAGGGAGAACGAAAATGACCTAATTGATCATCCAATGACACAAACACACCTATTGGATGCACAAGATTGGTTAAAAACCCAAATTGGACAAGAATAAGCCTAGTGAGGACGAAAATGACCTAATTGATCATCCAATGACACAAACACACCTATTGGATGCACAAGATTGGTTAAAAACCCTAATTGGACAAGAATAAGCCTAGGGAGGACGAAAATGACCTAATTGATCATCCAATGACACAAACACACCTATTGGATGCACAAGATTGGTTAAAAACCCTAGTTGGACAAGAATATGCCTAGGGAGGACGAAAATGACCTAATTGATCATCCAATGACACAAATGAACTTATTGGACGCACAAGATTGGTTAAAAACCCTAGTTGGACAAGAATATGCCTAGGGAGGACGAAAATGACCTAATTGATCATCCAATGACACAAATGAACTTATTGGATGCACAAGATTTGTTAAAAACTCTAATTGGACAAGAATAAGCCTAGGGAGGACGAAAATGACCTAATTGATCATCCAATGACACAAACACACCTATTGGATGCACAAGATTGGTTAAAAACCCTAGTTGGACAAGAATATGCCTAGGGAGGACGAAAATGACCTAATTGATCATCCAATGACACAAATGAACTTATTGGATGCACAAGATTGGTTAAAAACCATAATTGGACAAGAATATGCCTAGGGAGGAGGAAAATGACCTAAATATTAATTCAATGACACAAACAAAGTTATTGGATGCACAAGATTGGTTAGAAACCCTAATTGGACAAGAATAAGCCTAGGGAGGACGAAAATGACCTAATTGATCATCCAATGACACAAACACACCTATTGGATGCACAAGATTGGTTAAAAACCCTAGTTGGACAAGAATATGCCTAGGGAGGACGAAAATGACCTAATTGATCATCCAATGACACAAATGAACTTATTGGATGCACAAGATTGGTTAAAAACCCTAATTGGAGAAGAATAAGCCTAGCGAGAACGAAAATGACCTAAATGTTAATCCAATGACACAACTCAACTTATTGGATGCACAAGATAGGTTAAAAATCCTAATTGGACAAGAATAAGCCTAGGGAGGACGAAAATGACCTAATTGATCATCACATGACACAAATGAACTTATTAGATGCACAAGATTGGTTAAAAACCCTAATTGGACAAGAATAAGCCTAGGGAGGACGAAAATGACCTAATTGATCATCCAATGACACAAACACACCTATTGGATGCACAAGATTGGTTAAAAACCCTAGTTGGACAAGAATATGCCTAGGGAGGACGAAAATGACCTAATTGATCATCCAATGACACAAATGAACTTATTGGATGCACAAGATTGGTTAAAAACCCTAGTTGGACAAGAATATGCCTAAGGAGGACGAAAATGACCTAATTGATCATCCAATGACACAAATGAACTTATTGGATAGAATAAGCCTAGGGAGGACGAAAATGACCTAATTGATCATCCAATGACACAAACACACCTATTGGATGCACAAGATTGGTTAAAAACCCTAATTGGACAAGAATAAGCCTAGGGAGGACGAAAATGACCTAATTGATCATCCAATGACACAAACACACCTATTGGATGCACAAGATTGGTTAAAAACCCTAGTTGGACAAGAATATGCCTAGGGAGGACGAAAATGACCTAATTGATCATCCAATGACACAAATGAACTTATTGGATGCACAAGTTTGGTTAAAAACCCTAGTTGGACAAGAATATGCCTAGGGAGGACGAAAATGACCTAATTGATCATCCAATGACACAAATGAACTTATTGGATGCACAAGATTTGTTAAAAACCCTAATTGGACAAGAATAAGCCTAGGGAGGACGAAAATGACCTAATTGATCATCCAATGACACAAACACACCTATTGGATGCACAAGATTGGTTAAAAACCCTAATTGGACAACAATAAGCGTAGGGAGAACGAAAATGACCTAAATATTAATCCAATGACACAACTCAACTTATTGGATGCACAAGATTGGTTAAAAACCCTAATTGGACAAGAATAAGCCTAGGGAGGACGAAAATGACCTAATTGATCATCCAATGACACAAACACACCTAGTGGATGCACAAGATTGGTTAAAAACCCTAATTGGACAAGAATATGCCTAGGGAGGACGAAAATGACCTAAATGTTAATCCAATGACACAAATGAACTTATTGGATGCAAAAGATTGGTTAAAAACCCTAATTGGACAAGAATAAGCCTATGGAGGACGAAAATGACCTAATTGGACAAGAATAAGGCTAGGGAGGACGAAAATGACCTAATTGATCATCCAATGACACAAACACACCTATTGGATGCACAAGATTGGTTAAAAACCCTAATTGGACAAGAATATGCCTAGGGAGGACGAAAATGACCTAATTGATCATCCAATGACACAAACACACCTATTGGATGCACAAGATTGGTTAAAAACCCTAATTGGACAAGAATATGCATAGGGAGGACAAAAATGACCTAAATATTAATTCAATGACATAAACAAACTTATTGGATGCACAAGATTTGTTAAAAACCCTAATTGGACAAGAATAAGCCTAGGGAGGACGAAAATGACCTAATTGATCATCCAATGTCACAAACACACCAATTGGAAGCACAAGATTGGTTAAAAACCCTAATTGGACAAGAATATGCCTAGGGAGGACGAAAATGACCTAAATGTTAATCCAATGACACAAATGAACTTATTGGATGCACAAGATTGGTTAAAAACCCTAATTGGACAAGAATAAGCCTAGGGAGGACGAAAATGACCTAATTGATCATCCAATGACACAAATGAACTTATTGGATGCACAAGATTGGTTAAAAACCCTAATTGGACAAGAATAAGACTAGGGAGGACGAAAATGACCTAATTGATCATCCAATGACACAAACACCCCTATTGGATGCACAAGATTGGTTAAAAACCCTAGTTGGACAAGAATATGCCTAGGGAGGATGAAAATGACCTAATTGATCATCCAATGACACAAATGAACTTATTGGATGCACAAGATTGGTTAAAAACCATAATTGGACAAGAATAAGCCTAGGGAGGACGAAAATGACCTAATTAATCATCCAATGACACAAACACACCTATTGGAAGCACAAGATTGGTTAAAAACCCTAATTGGACAAGAATATGCCTAGGGAGGACGAAAATGACCTAAATGTTAATCCAATGACACAAATGAACTTATTGGATGCACAAGATTGGTTAAAAACCCTAATTGGACAAGAATAAGCCTAGGAAGGACAAAAATGACCTAATTGATCATCCAATGTCACAAACACACCTATTGGATGCACAAGATTGGTTAAAAACCCTAATTGGACAAGAATATGCCTAGGGAGGACGAAAATGACCTAATTGATCATCCAATGACACAAATGAACTTATTGGATGCACAAGATTAGTTAAAAACCCAAATTGGACATGAATAAGCCTAGGGAGGACGAAAATAACCTAATTGATCATCAAATGACACAAACACACCTATTGGATGCACAACATTGGTTAAAAACCCTAATTGGACAAGAATATGCCTAGGGAGGACGAAAATGACCTAAATGTTAATCCAATGACACAAATGAACTTATTGGATGCACAAGATTGGTTAAAAACCCTAATTGGACAAGAATAAGCCTAGGGAGGACGAAAATGACCTAATTGATCATCCAATGACAGAAACACACCTATTGGATGCACAAGATTGGTTAAAAACCCTAATTGGACAAGAATAAGCCTAGGGAGGATGAAAATAACCTAATTGATCATCCAATGACTCAAACACACCTATTGGATGCAAAAGATTGGTTAAAAACCCTAATTGGACAAGAATATGCCTAGGGAGGACGAAAATGACCTAAATGTTAATCCAATGACACAAATGAACTTATTGGATGCACAAGATTGGTTAAAAACCCTAATTGGACAAGAATAAGCCTAGGGAGGACGAAAATGACCTAAATGTTAATCCAATGACACAACTCAACTTATTGGATGCGCAAGATTGGTTAAAAACCCTAATTGGACAAGAATAAGCCTAGGGAGGACGAAAATGACCTAATTGATCATCCAATGACACAAACACACCTATTGGATGCACAAGATTGGTTAAAAACCCTAATTGGACAAGAATATGCCTAGGGAGAACGAAAATGACCTAATTGATCATCCAATGACTCAAACATACCTATTGGATGCACAAGATTGGTTAAAAACCCTAATTGGACAAGAATATGCCTAGGGAGGACAAAAATGACCTAATTGATCATCCAATGACACAAACACACCTATTGGATGCACAAGATTGGTTAAAAACCCTAATTGGACAAGAATATGCCTAGGGAGGACGAAAATGACCTAAATGTTAATCCAATGACACAACTCAACTTATTAGATGTACAAGATTGGTTAAAAACCCTAATTGGACAAGAATAAGCCTAGGGAGGACGAAAATAACCTAATTGATCATCCAATGACACAAACACACCTATTGGATGCACAAGATTGGTTAAAAACCCTAATTGAACAAGAATATGCCTAAGGAGGACGAAAATGACCTAAATGTTAATCCAATGACACAAACAAACTTATGGGATGCACAAGATTGGTTAAAAATCCTAATTGGACAAGAATAAGCCTAGGGAGGATGAAAATGACCTAAATCCTAATCCAATGACACAACTCAACTTATT
>JBBPBR010000819.1:0-11534 GCA_037974775.1 Cicer pinnatifidum | reverse complement strand
CCTAAGGAGGACGAAAATGACCTAAATGTTAATCCAATGACACAAACAAACTTATGGGATGCACAAGATTGGTTAAAAATCCTAATTGGACAAGAATAAGCCTAGGGAGGATGAAAATGACCTAAATCCTAATCCAATGACACAACTCAACTTATTGGATGCACAAGATTGGTTAAAAACCCTAATTGGGCAAGAATAAGCCTAGGGAGGACGAAAATGACCTAATTGATCATCCAATGACATAAACACACCTATTGGATGCACAAGATTGGTTAAAAACCCTAATTGGACAAGAATAAGCCTAGGGAGGACGAAAATGACCTAATTGATCATCCAATGACACAAACACACCTATTGGATGCACAATATTGGTTAAAAACCCTAATTGGACAAGAATAAGCCTAAGGAGGACGAAAATAACCTAATTGATCATCCAATGACACAAATGAACTTATTGGATGCACAAGATTGGTTAAAACTCCTAATTGAACAAGAATAAGCCTTGGGAGGACGAAAATGACCTAAATGTTAATCCAATGATACAACTTAACTTATTGGATGCAAAAGATTGGTTAAAAACCCTAATTGGACAAGAATAAGCCTAGGGAGGACGAAAATAACCTAATTGATCATCCAACGACACAAACACACCTATTGGATGCACAAGATTGGTTAAAAACCCTAATTGGACAAGAATATGCCTAGGGAGGACGAAAATGACCTAAATGTTAATCCAATGACACAACTCAACTTATTGGATGCAAAAGATTGGTTAAAACCCCTAATTGGACAAGAATAAGCCTAGGGAGGACGAAAATAACCTAATTGATCATCCAATGACACAAACACACCTATTGGATGCACAAGATTGGTTAAAAACCCTAATTGGACAAGAATATGCCTAGGGAGGACGAAAATGACCCAAATATTAATTCAATGACACAAACAAACTTATTGGATGCACAAGATTAGTTAAAACTCCTAATTGGACAAGAATAAGCCTAGGGAGGACGAAAATGACCTAAAAGTTAATCCAATGACACCAATGAACTTATTGGATGCACAAGATTGGTTAAAAACCGTAATTGGACAAGAATATGCCTAGGGAGGACGAAAATGACCAAAATATTAATTCAATGACACAAACAAACTTATTGGATGCACAAGATTGGTTAAAACTCCTAATTGGACAAGAATAAGCCTAGGGAGGACGAAAATGACCTAAATGTTAATCCAATGATACAACTCAACCTATTGGATGCAAAAGATTGGTTAAAAACCCTAATTGGACAAGAATAAGCCTAGGGAGGACAAAAATAACCTAATTGATCATCCAATGACACAAACACACCTATTGGATGCACAAGATTGGATAAAAACCCTAATTGGACAAGAATATGCCTAGGGAGGACGAAAATGACCTAAATGTTAATCCAATAACACAACTCGACTTATTGGATGCAAAAGATTGGTTAAAAACCCTAATTGGACAAGAATAAGCCTAGGGAGGACGAAAATAACCTAATTGATCATCCAATGACACAAACACACCTATTGGATGCACAAGATTGGTTAAAAACCCTAATTGGACAAGAATATGCCTAGGGAGGACGAAAATGACCTAAATGTTAATCCAATGACACAAATGAACTTATTGGATGCACAAGATTGGTTAAAAACCCTAATTGGACAAGAATAAGCCTTGGGAGGACGAAAATGACCTAATTGATCATCCAATGACACAAACACACCTATTGGATGCACAAGACTGGTTAAAAACCCTAGTTGGACAAGAATATGCCTAGGAAGGACGAAAATGACCTAATTGATCATCCAATGACAAAAATGAACTTATTGGATGCACAAGATTGGTTAAAAACCCTAATTGGACAAGAATAAGCCTAGGGAGGACGAAAATGACCTAATTGATCATCCAATGACACAAACACACCTATTGGAAGCACAAGATTGGTTAAAAACCCTAATTGGACAAGAATATGCCTAGGGAGGACGAAAATGACCTAAATGTTAATCCAATGACACAAATGAACTTATTGGATGCACAAGATTGGTTAAAAACCCTAATTGGACAAGAATAAGCCTTGGGAGGACGAAAATGACCTAATTGATCATTCTATGACACAAACACACCTATTGGATGCACAAGACTGGTTAAAAACCCTAATTGGACAAGAATATGCCTAAGAAGGACGAAAATGACCTAATTGATCATCCAATGACATAAACACACTTATTGGAAGCACAAGATTGGTTAAAAACCCTAATTGGACAAGAATAAGCCTAGGGAGGACGAAAATGACCTAATTGATCATCCAATGACACAAACACACCTATTGGAAGCACAAGATTGGTTAAAAACCCTAATTGGACAAGAATATGCCTAGGGAGGACGAAAATGACCTAAATGTTAATCCAATGACACAAATGAACTTATTGGATGCACAAGATTGGTTAAAAACCCTAATTGGCCAAGAATAAGCCTAGGGAGGACGAAAATGACCTAATTGATCATCCAATGACACAAACAAACCTATTGGATGCAGAAGATTGGATAAAAACCCTAATTGGACAAGAATATGCCTAGGGAGGAGGAAAATTACCTAAATATTAATTCAATGACACAAACAAAGTTATTGGATGCACAAGATTGGTTAAAAACCCTAATTGGACAAGAATAAGCCTAGGGAGGACGAAAATGACCTAATTGATCATCCAGTGACACAAACACACCTATTGGATGCACAAGATTGGTTAAAAACCCTAATTGAACATGAATAAGCCTAGGGAGGACGAAAATGACCTAATTGATCATCCAATGACACAAACACACCTATTGGATGCACAAGATTGGTTAAAAACCCTAATTGGACAAGAATATGCCTAGGGAGGACGAAAATGACCTCAATGTAAATCCAATGACACAAATGAACTTATTGGATGCACAAGATTGGTTAAAAACCCTAATTGGACAAGAATAAGCCTAGGGAGGACGAAAATGACCTAATTGATCATCCAATGACACAAACACACCTATTGGATGCACAAGATTGGTTAAAAACCCTAATTGGACAAGAATATGCCTAGGGAGGACGAAAATGACCTAAATGTTAATCCAATGACACAAATGAACTTATTGGATGCACAAGATTGGTTAAAAACCCTAATTGGACAAGAATAAGCCTAGGAAGGACGAAAATGACCTAATTGATCATCCAATGACACAAACATACCTGTTGGAAGCACAAGATTGGTTAAAAACCCTAGTTGGACAAGAATATGCCTAGGGAGGACGAAAATGACATAATTGATCATCCAATGACACAAATGAACTTATTGGATGCACAAGATTGGTTAAAAACCCTAATTGGACAAGAATAAGCCTAGGGAGGACGAAAATGACCTAATTGATCATCCAATGACACAAACACACCTATTGGATGCACAAGATTGGTTAAAAACCCTAATTGGACAAGAATAAGCCTAGGGAGGACGAAAATGACCTAATTGATCATCCAATGACACAAACACACCTATTGGATGCACAAGATTGGTTAAAAACCCAAATTGGACAAGAATATGCCTAGGGAGGACGAAAATGACCTCATTGATCATCCAATGACACAAACACACCTATTGGATGCACAAGATTGGTTAAAAACCCTAATTGGACAAGAATAAGCCTAGGGAGGACGAAAATGACCTAAATGTTAATCCAATGACACAACTCAACTTATTAGATGCACAAGATTGGTTAAAAACCCTAATTGGACAAGAATAAGCCTAGGGAGGACGAAAATGACCTAATAGATCATCCAATGACACAAACACACCTATTGGATGCACAAGATTGGTTAAAAACCCTAATTGGACAAGAATAAGCCTAGGGAGGACAAAAATGACCTAATTGATCATCCAATGACACAAACACACCTATTGGAAGCACAAGATTGGTTAAAAACCCTAATTGGACAAGAATATGCCTAGGGAGGACGAAAATGACCTAAATGTTAATCCAATGACACAAATGAACTTATTGGATGCACAAGATTGATTAAAAACCCTAATTGGACAAGAATAAGCCTAGGGAGGACGAAAATGACCTAATTGATCATCCAATGACACAAACACACCTATTGGATGCACAAAATTGGTTAAAAACCCTAATTGGACAAGAATATGCCTATGGAGGAGGAAAATGACCTAAATATTAATTCAATTACACAAACTAAGTTATTGGATGCACAAGATTGGTTAAAAACCCTAATTGGACAAGAATATGCCTAGGGAGGACGAAAATGACCTAAATATTAATTCAATGACATAAACAAACTTATTGGATGCACAAGATTGGTTAAAAACCCTAATTGGACAAGAATAAGCCTAGGGAGGACGAAAATGACCTAATTGATCATCCAAAGACACAAACACATCTATTGGATGCACAAGATTGGTTAAAAACCCTAGTTGGACAAGAATATACCTAGGGAGGATGAAAATGACCTAATTGATCATCCAATGACACAAATGAACTTATTGGATGCACAAGATTGGTTAAAAACCCTAATTGGACAAGAATAAGCCTAGGGAGGACGAAAATGACCTAATTGATCATCCAATGACACAAACACACCTATAGGAAGCACAAGATTGGTTAAAAACCCTAATTGGACAAGAATATGCCTAGGGAGGACGAAAAAGACATAAATGTTAATCCAATGACACAAATGAACTTATTGGATGCACAAGATTGATTAAAACCCTAATTAGACAAGAATAAGCCTAGGGAGGACGAAAATGACCTAATTGATCATCCAATGACCCAAACACACCTATTGGATGCACAAAATTGGTTAAAAACCCAAATTGGACAACAATATGCCTAGGGAGGAGGAAAATGACCTAAATATTAATTCAATGACACAAACAAAGTTATTGGATGCACAAGATTGGTTAAAAACCCTAATTGGACAAGAATAAGCCTAGGGAGGACGAAAATGACCTAATTGATCATCCAATGACACAAACACACCTATTGGATGCACAAGATTGGTTAAAAACCCTAATTGGACAAGAATATGCCTAGGGAGGACGAAAATGACCTAAATATTAATTCAATGACACAAACAAAATTATTGGATGCACAAAATTGGTTAAAAACCCTAATTGGACAAGAATAAGCCTAGGGAGGACGAAAATGACCTAATTGATCATCCAAACACTCTTAACACATCTATTTGATGCACAAGATTGGTTAAAAACCCTAGTTGGACAAGAATATACCTAGGGAGGACGAATATGACCTAATTGATCATCCAATGACACAAATGAACTTATTGGATGCACAAGATTGGTTAAAAACCTTAATTGGACAAGAATAAGCCTAGGGAGGACGAAAATGACCTAATTGATCATCCAATGACACAAACACACCTATTGGAAGCACAAGATTGGTTAAAAACCCTAATTGGACAAGAATATGCCTAGGGAGGACGAAAATGACCTAAATGTTAATCCAATGACACAAATGAACTTATTGGATGCACAAGATTGGTTAAAAACCTTAATTGGGCAAGAGTAAGCCTAGGGAGGACGAAAATGACCTAATTGATCATTCATTGCCACAAACACACCTATTGGATGCACAAGATTGGTTAAAAACCCTAATTGGACAAGAATATGCCTAGGGAGGACGAAAATGACCTAATTGATCATCCAATGACACAAACACACCTATTGCATGCACAAGATTGGTTAAAAACCCTAATTGGACAAGAATATGCCTATGGAGGACCAAAATGACCTAATTGATCATCCAATGACACAAACACACCTATTGGAAGCACAAGATTGGTTAAAAACCCTAATTGGACAAGAATATGCCTAGGGAGGACGAAAATGACCTAAATGTTAATCCAATGACACAAATGAACTTATTGGATGCACAAGATTGGTTAAAAACCCTAATTGGGCAAGAATAAGCCTAGGGAAGACGAAAATGACCTAATTGATCATCCAATGACACAAACACACCTATTGGATGCACAAGATTGGTTAAAAACCCTAATTGGAAAATAATATGCCTAGGGAGGACGAAAATGACCTAAATGTTAATCCAATGACACAAATGAACTTATTGGATGCACAAGATTGGTTAAAAACCCTAGTTGGACAAGAATATGCCTAGGGAGGACGAAAATGACCTAAATATTAATTCAATGACATAAACAAACATATTGGATGCACAAGATTGGTTAAAAACCTTAATTGGACAAGAAAAAGCCTAGGGAGGACGAAAATGACCTAATTGATCATCCAATGACAAAAACACACCTATTGGATGCACAATATTGGTTAAAAACCCTAATTGGACAAGAATAAGCCTAAGGAGGACGAAAATAACCTAATTGATCATCCGATGACACAAACACACCTATTGGATGCACAAGATTGGTTAAAAACCCTAATTGGACAAGAATATGCCTAGGGAGGACGAAAATGACCTAAATGTTAATCCAATGACACAACTCAACTTATTGGATGCAAAAGATTGGTTAAAAATCCTAATTGGACAAGAATAAGCCTAGGGAGGACGAAAATAACCTAATTGATCATCCAATGACACAAACACACCTATTGGATGCACAAGATTGGTTAAAAACCCTAATTGGACAAGAATATGCCTAGGGTGGACGAAAATGACCTAAATATTAATTCAATGACACAAACAAACTTATTGGATGCACAAGATTGGTTAAAACTCCTAATTGGACAAGAATAAGCCTAGGGAGGACGAAAATGACATAAAAGTTAATCCAATGACACAAATGAACTTATTGGATGCACAAGATTGGTTAAAAACCGTAATTGGACAAGAATATGCATAGGGAGGACGAAAATGACCTAAATATTAATTCAATGACACAAACAAACTTATTGGATGCACAAGATTGGTTAAAACTCCTAATTGGACAAGAATAAGCCTAGGGAGGACGAAAATGACCTAAATGTTAATGCAATGATACAACTCAACTTATTGGATGCAAAAGATTGGTTAAAAACCCTAATTGGACAAGAATAAGCCTAGGGAGGACGAAAATAACCTAATTGATCATCCAATGACACAAACACACCTATTGGATGCACAAGATTGGTTAAAAACCCTAATTGGACAAGAATATGCCTAGGGAGGACGAAAATGACCTAAATGTTAATCGAATGACACAACTCAACTTTTTGGATGCAAAAGATTTGTTAAAAACCCTAATTGGACAAGAATAAGCCTAGGGAGGACGAAAATAACCTAATTGATCATCCAATGAGACAAACACACCTATTGGATGCACAAGATTGGTTAAAAACCCTAATTGGACAAGAATATGCCTAGGGAGGACGAATATGACCTAAATGTTAATCCAATAACACAAATGAACTTATTGGATGCACAAGATTGGTTAAAAACCCTAATTGGACAAGAATAAGCCTTGGGAGAACGAAAATGACCTAAATGTTAATCCAATGACACAACTCAACTTATTGGATGCACAAGTTTGGTTAAAAACCCTAATTTGACAAGAATAAGCCTAGGAAGGACGAAAATGACCTAATTGATCATCCAATGACACAAACACACCTATTGGAGGCACAAGATTGGTTAAAAACTCTAGTTGGACAAGAATAAGCCTAGGGAGGACGAAAATGACCAAATTAATCATCCAATGACACAAATGAACTTGTTGGATGCCCAAGATTGGTTAAAAACCCTAATTGGACAAGAATAAGCCTAGGGAGGACGAAAATGACCTAATTGATCATCCAATGACACAAACACACCTATTGGATGCACAAGATTGGTTAAAAACCCTAATTGGACAAGAATATGCCTAGGGAGGACGAAAATGACCTAAATGTTAATCCAATGACACAAATGAACTTATTCGATGCACAACATTGGTTAAAAACCCTAATTGGACAAGAGTAAGCCTAGGAAGGACGAAAATGACCTAATTGATCATCCAATGACACAAACACACCTATTGGATGCACAAGATTGGTTAAAAACCCTAATTGGACAAGAATATGCCTAGGGAGGACGAAAATGACCTAAATGTTAATCCAATGACACAAATGAACTTATTGGATGCACAAGATTTGTTAAAAACCCTAATTGGACAAGAATAAGCCTAGGGAGGACGAAAATGACTAAATGTTAATCCAATGACACAACTCAACTTATTGGATGCACAAGATTGATTAAAAACCCTAATTGGACAAGAATAAGCCTAGGGAGGACGAAAATGACCTAATTGATCATCCAATGACACAAACACACCTATTGGATGCACAAGATTGGTTAAAAACCCTAATTGGACAAGAATATGCCTAGGGAGGACGAAAATGACCTAAATATTAATTCAATGACACAAACAAAGTTATTGGATGCACAAGATTGGTTAAAAACCCTAATTTGACAAGAATCAGCCTAGTGAGGATGAAAATGACCTAATTGATCATCCAATGACACAAACACACCTATTGGATGCACAAGATTGGTTAAAAACCCTAATTGGACAAGAATATGCCTAGGGAGGACGAAAATGACCTAAATGTTAATCCAATGACACAAATGAACTTATTGGTTGCACAAGATTGGTTAAAAACCCTAATTGGACAAGAATAAGCCTTGGGAGGATGAAAATGACCTAATTGATCATCCAATGACACAAACACACCTATTGGATGCACAAGACTGGTTAAAAACCCTAGTTGGACAAGAATATGCCTAGGAAGGACAAAAATGACCTAATTGATCATCCAATGACACAAATGAACTTATTGGATGCACAAGATTTGTTAAAAACCCTAATTGGACAAGAATAAGCCTAGGGAGGACGAAAATGACCTAATTGATCATCCAATGACACAAACACACCTATTGGATGCACAAGATTGGTTAAAAACCCTAATTGGACAAGAATATGCCTAGGGAGGACGAAAATGACCTAAATGTTAATCCAATGACACAAATGAACTTATTGGATGCACAAGATTGGTTAAAAACCCTAGTTGGACAAGAATATGCCTAGGAAGGACGAAAATGACCTAATTGATCATCCAATGACACAAATTAACTTATTGGATGCACAAGATTGGTTAAAAACCCTAATTGGACAAGAATAAGCCTAGGGAGGACGAAAATGACATCATTGATCATCCAATGACACAAACACACCTATTGGATGCACAAGATTGGTTAAAAACCCTAATTGGACAAGAATAAGCCTAGGGAGGACGAAAATGACCTAATTGATCATCCAATGACACAAACACACCTATTGGATGCACAAGATTGGTTAAAAACCCTAATTGGACAAGAATATGCCTAGGGAGGACGAAAATGACCAAAATATTAATTTAATGACATAAACAAACTTATTGGATGCACAAGATTGGTTAAAAACCCTAATTGGACAAGAATAAGCCTAGGGAGGACGAAAATGACCTAATTGATCATCCAATGACACAAACACACCTATTGGATGCACAAGATTGGTTAAAAACCCTAATTGGACAAGAATATGCCTAGGGAGGACGAAAATGACCTAAATGTTAATCCAATGACACAAATAAACATATTGGATGCACAAGATTGGTTTAAAACCCTAATTGGACAAGAATAAGCCTTCGAAGAACGAAAATGACCTAATTGATCATTCAATGACACAAACACACCTATTGGATGCACAAGACTGGTTAAAAACCCTAATTATACAAGAATATGCCTAGGAAGGACGAAAATAACCTAATTGATCATCCAATGACACAAACACACCTATTGGATGCACAAGATTGGTTAAAAACCCTAATTGGACAAGAATAAGCCTAGGGAGGACGAAAATGACCTAATTGATCATCCAATGACACAAACACACCTATTGGATGCACAAGATTGGTTAAAAACCCTAATTGGACAAGAATAAGCTTATGGAGTACGAAAATGACCTAATTGATCATCCAATGACACAAACACACCTATTGGATGCACAAGATTGGTTTAAAACCCTAGTTGGACAAGAATATGCCTAGTAAGGACGAAAATGACCTAATTGATCATCCAATGACACAAATGAACTTATTGGATGCACAAGATTGGTTAAAAACCCTAATTGGACAAGAATAAGCCTAGGGAGGACGAAAATGACCTAATTGATCATCCAATGACACAAACACACCTATTGGATGCACAAGATTGGTTAAAAACCCTAATTGGACAAGAATAAGCCTAGGGAGGACGAAAATGACCTAATTGATCATCCAATGACACAAACACACCTATTGGATGCACAAGATTTGTTTAAAACCCTAGTTGGACAAGATTATGCCTAGGAAGGACGAAAATGACCTAATTGATCATCCAATGACACAAATGAACTTATTGGATGCACAAGATTGGTTAAAAACCCTAATTGGACAAGAATAAGCCTAGGGAGGACGAAAATGACCTAATTGATCATCCAATGACACAAACACACCTATTGGATGCACAAGATTGGTTAAAAACCCTAATTGGACAAGAATAAGCCTAGGGAGGACGAAAATGACCTAATTGATCATCCAATGACACAAACACACCTATTGGATGCACAAGATTGGTTAAAAACCCTAATTGGACAAGAATAAGCATAGTGAGGACGAAAATGACCTAAGTGATAATCCAATGACACAAACACACCTATTGGAAGCACAAGATTGGTTAAAAACCCTAATTGGACAAGAATATGCCTAGGGAGGACGAAAATGACCTAAATGTTAATCCAATGACACAAATGAACTTATTGGATGCACAAGATTGGTTAAAAACCCTAATTGGGCAAGAATAAGCCTAGGGAAGACGAAAATGACCTAATTGATCATCCAATGACACAAACACACCTATTGGATGCACAAGATTGGTTAAAAACCCTAAATGGACAAGAATATGCCTAGGGAGGACGAAAATGACCTAAATGTTAATCCGATGACACAAATGAACTTATTGGATGCACAAGATTGGTTAAAAACCCTAGTTGGACAAGAATATGCCTAGGGAGGACGAAAATGACCTAAATATTAATTCAATGACATAAACAAACATATTGGACGCACAAGATTGGTTAAAAACCTTAATTGGACAAGAAAAAGCCTAGGGAGGACGAAAATGACCTAATTGATCATCCAATGACAAAAACACACCTATTGGATGCACAAGATTGGTTAAAAACCATAATTGGACAAGAATATGCCTAGGGAGGAGGAAAATGACCTAAATATTAATTCAATGACACAAACAAAGTTATTGGATGCACAAGATTGGTTAAAAACCCTAATTGGACAAGAATAAGCCTAGGGAGGACGAAAATGACCTAATTGATCATCCAATGACACAAACACACCTATTGGATGCACAAGATTGGTTAAAAACCCTAGTTGGACAAGAATATGCCTAGGGAGGACGAAAATGACCTAATTGATCATCC
>JBBPBR010000818.1:14932-27856 GCA_037974775.1 Cicer pinnatifidum | reverse complement strand
ATAGGTGTGTTTGTGTCATTGGATGATCAATTAGGTCATTTTCGTCCTCCCTAGACTTATTCTTGTCCAATTAGGGTTTTTAACCAATCTTGTGCATCCAATAAGTTCATTTGTGTCATTGGATGATCAATTAGGTCATTTTCGTCCTCCCTAGGCATATTCTTGTCCAACTAGGGTTTTAAACCAATCATGTGCATCTAACAGGTGTGTTTGTGTCATTGGATGATCAATTAGGTCATTTTCGTCCTCCCTAAGCTTATTCTTGTCCAATTAGGGTTTTCAACAAATCTTGTGCATCCAATAAGTTCATTTGTGTCATTGGATGATCAATTAGGTCATTTTCGTCCTCCCTAGGCATATTCTTGTCCAACTAGGGTTTTTAACCAATCTTGTGCATCCAATAGGTGTGTTTGTGTCATTGGATGATCAATTAGGTCATTTTCGTCCTCCCTAGACTTATTCTTGTCCAATTAGGGTTTTTAACCAATCTTGTGCATCCAATAACTTTGATTGTGTCATTGAATTAATATTTTGGTCATTTTCGTCCTCCCTAGGCATATTCTTGTCCAATTATGGTTTTAACCAATCTTGTGCATCCAATAGGTGTGTTTGTGTCATTGGATGATCAATTAGGTTATTTTCGTCCTACCTAGGCTTATTCTTGTCCAATTAGGGTTTTTAACCAATCTTGTGCATCCAATAAGTTCATTTGTGTCATTGGATTAACATTTAGGTCATTTTCGTCCTCCCTAGGCATATTCTTGTCCAATTAGGGTTTTTAACCAATCTTGTGCATCCAATAGGTGTGTTTGTGTCATTGGATGATCAATTAGGTCATTTTCGTCCTCCCTAGGCTTATTCTTGTCCAATTAGGGTTTTTAATCAATCTTGTGCTTCCAATAGGTGTGTTTGTGTCATTGGATGATCAATTAGGTCATTTTCGTCCTCCCTAGGCTTATTCTTGTCCAATTAGGGTTTTTAACCAATCTTGTGCATCCAATAAGTTCATTTGTGTCATTGGATTAACATTTAGGTCATTTTCGTCCTCCCTAGGCTTATTCTTGTCCAATTAGGGTTTTCAACCAATCTTGTGCATCCAATAAGTTGAGTTGTGTCATTGGATTAACATTTAGGTCATTTTCGTCCTCCCTAGGCTTATTCTTGTCCAATTAGGGTTTTTAGCCAATCTTGTGCATCCAGTAAGTTGAGTTGTGTTATTGGATTAACATTTAGGTTATTTTCGTCCTCCTTAGGCTTATTCTTGTCCAATTAGGGTTTTTAACCAATCTTGTGCATCCAATAAGTTCATTTGTGTCATTGGATTTACATTAAGATCATTTTCGTCCTCCCTAGGCATATTCTTGTCCAATTAGGGTTTTTAACCAATCTTGTGCTTCCAATAGGTGTGTTTGTGTCATTGGATGATCAATTAGGTCATTTTCGTCCTCCCTAGGCTTATTCTTGTCCAATTAGGGTTTTTAACCAATCTTGTGCATCCAATAAGTTCATTTGTGTCATTGGATTAACATTTAGGTCATTTTCGTCCTCCCTAGGCATATTCTTGTCCAATTAGGGTTTTTAACCAATCTTGTTCATCCAATTGGTGTGTTTGTGTCATTGGATGATCTATTAGGTCATTTTCGTCCTCCCTATGCTTATTCTTGTCCAATTAGGGGTTTTAACCAATCTTGTGCATCCGATAAGTTCATTTGTGTCATTGGATGATCAATTAGGTCATTTTCGTCCTCCCTAGGCATATTCTTGTCCAACTAGGGTTTTTAACCAATCTGGTGCATCCAATTGGTGTGTTTGTGTCATTGGATGATCAATTAGGTTATTTTCGTCCTCCTTAGGCTTATTCTTGTCCAATTAGGGTTTTTAACCAATCTTGTGCATCCAATAGGTGTGTTTGTGTCATTGGATGATCAATTAGGTCATTTTCGTCCTCCCTAGGCTTATTCTTGTCCAATTACGGTTTTTAACTAATCTTGTGCATCCAATAAGTTTGTTTGTGTTATTGGATGATCAATTAGGTCATTTTCGTCCTCCCTAGGCATATTCTTGTCCAATTAGGGTTTTTAACCAATCTTGTGCATCCAATAGGTGTGTTTGTGTCATTGGATGATCAATTAGGTCATTTTCGTCCTCCCTAGGCATATTCTTGTCCAATTAGGGTTTTTAACCAATCTTGTGCATCCAATAGGTTGAGTTGTGTCATTGGATTAACATTTAGGTCATTTTCGTCCTCCCTAGGCATATTCTTGTCCAATTAGGGTTTTTAACCAATCTTGTGCATCCAATAGGTGTGTTTGTGTCATTGGATGATCAATTAGGTCATTTTCGTCCTCCCTAGGCTTATTCTTGTCCAATTAGGGTTTTTAACCAATCTTGTGCATCCAATAGGTGTGTTTGTGTCATTGGATGATCAATTAGGTCATTTTCGTCCTCCCTAGGCTTATTCTTGTCCAATTAGGGTTTTTAACCATTCTTGTGCATCCAATAGGTGTGTTTGTGTCATTGGATGATCAATTAGGTCATTGTTGTCCTCCCTAGGCTTATTCTTGTCCAATTAGGGTTTTTAACCAATCTTGTGCATCCAATAGGTGTGTTTGTGTCATTGGATGATCAATTAGGTCATTTTCGTCCTCCCTAGGCTTATTCTTGTCCAATTAGGGTTTTTAACCAATCTTGTGCATCCAATAGGTGTGTTTGTGTCATTGGATGATCAATTAGGTCATTTTCGTCCTCCCTAGGCTTATTCTGGTCCAATTAGAGTTTTTAACCAATCTTGTGTATCCAATAGGTGTGTTTGTGTCATTGGATGATCAATTAGGTCATTTTCGTCCTCCCTAGGCTTATTCTTGTCCAATTAGGGTTTTTAACCAATCTTGTGCATCCAATAGGTGTGTTTGTGTCATTGGATGATCAATTAGGTCATTTTCGTCCTTCATAGGCTTATTCTTGTCCAATTAGGTTTTTTAAGCAATCTTGTGCATCCAATAAGTTCATTTGTGTCATTGGATTAACATTTAGGTCATTTTCGTCCACCCTAAGCATATTCTTGTCCAATTAGGGTTTTTAACCAATCTTGTGCATCCAATAGGTGTGTTTGTGTCATTGGATGATCAATTAGGTCATTTGCGTCCTCCCAAGGCTTATTCTTGTCCAATTAGGGTTTTTAACCAATCTTGTGCATCCAATAGGTGTGTTTGTGTCATTGGATGATCCGTTAGGTCATTTTCGTCCTCCCTAGGCTTATTCTTGTCCAATTAGGGTTTTTAACCAATCTTGTGCATCCAATAGGTGTGTTTGTGTCATTGGATGATCAATTAGGTCATTTTCGTCCTCCCTAGGCTTATTCTTGTCCAATTAGGGTTTTTAACCAATCTTGTGCATCCAATAAGTTTATTTGTGTCATTGGATTAACATTTAGGTCATTTTCGTCCTCAATAGGCATATTCTTGTCCAATTAGGGTTTTTAACCAATCTTGTGCATCCAATAGGTGTGTTTGTGTCATTGGATGACCAATTAGGTCATTTTCGTCCTCCTTAGGCTTATTCTTGTCCAATTAGGGTTTTTAACCAATCTTGTGCATCCAATAGGTGTGTTTGTGTCATTGGATGATCAATTAGGTCATTTTCGTCCTCCCTAGGCTTATTCATGTCCAATTAGGGTATTTAACCAATCTTGTGCATCCAATAGGTGTGTTTGTGTCATTGGATGATCAATTAGGTCATTTTCGTCCTCCCTAGGCTTATTCTTGTCCAATTAGAGTTTTTAACCAATCTTGTGCATCCAATAACTTTGTTTATGTCATTGAATTAATATTTAGGTCATTTTCGTCCTCCCTAGGCTTATTCTTGTCCTTTTAGGGTTTTTAACCAATCTTGTGCTTCCAATAAGTGTGTTTGTGTCATTGGATGATCAATTAGGTCATTTTCGTCCTTCTTAGGCATATTCTTGTCCAATTAGGGTTTTTAACCAGTCTTGTGCATCCAATAGGTGTGTTTGTGTCATTGGATGATCAATTAGGTCATTTTCGTCCTCCCAAGGCTTATTCTTGTCCAATTAGGGTTTTTAACCAATCTTGTGCATCCAATAAGTTCAGTTGTGTCATTGGATTAACATTTAGGTCATTTTCGTCCTCCCTAGGCATATTCTTGTCCAATTAGGGTCTTTAACCAATCTTGTGCATCCAATAGGTGTGTTTGTGTCATTGGATGATCAATTAGGTCATTTTCGTCCTCCCTAGGCTTATTCTTGTCCAATTAGGGTTTTTAACCAATCTTGTGCATCCAATAAGTTGAGTTGTGTCATTGGATTAACATTTAGGTCATTTTCGTCCTCCCTAGGCATATTCTTGTCCAATTAGGGTTTTTAACCAATCTTGTGCATGCAATAAGTTTGTTTGTTTCATTGAATTAATATTTAGGTCATTTTCGTCCTCCCTAGGCATATTCTTGTCCAATTAGGGTTTTTAACCAATCTTGTGCATCCAATAGGTGTGTTTGTGTCATTGGATGATCAATTAGATCATTTTCCTCCGCCCTAGGCTTATTCTTGTCCAATTAGGGTTTTTAACCAATCTTTTGCATCCAATAGGTGTGTTTGTGTCATTGGATGATCAATTAGGTCATTTTCGTCCTCCCTAGGCTTATTCTTGTCCAATTAGGGTTTTTAACCAATCTTGTGCATCCAATAAGTTTGTGTGTTTCATTGAATTAATATTTAGGTCATTTTCGTCCTCCCTAGGCATATTCTTGTCCAATTAGGGTTTTTAACCAATCTTGTGCATCCAATAGGTGTGTTTGTGTCATTGGATGATCAATTAGGTCATTTTCGTCCTCCCTAGGCTTATTCTTGTCCAATTAGGGTTTTTAACCAATCTTGTGCATCCAATAAGTTCATTTGTGTCATTGGATTAACATTTAGGTCATTTTCGTCCTCCCTAGGCATATTCTTGTCCAATTAGAGTTTTAGACCAATCTTGTCCATCCAATAGGTGTGTTTGTGTCATTGGATGATCAATTAGGTCATTTTCGTCCTCCCTAGGCTTATTCTTGTCCAATTAGGGTTTTTAACCAATCTTGTGCATCCGAGAAGTTTGTTTGTGTCATTAAATTAATATTTAGGTCATTTTCGTCCTCCCTAGGCATATTCTTGTCCAATTAGGGTTTTTAACCAATCTTGTGCATCCAATAGGTGTGTTTGTGTCATTGGATGATCAATTAGGTCATTTACGTCCTCCATAGGCTTATTCTTGTCCAATTAGGGTTTTTAACCAATCTTGTGCATCCAATAAGTTGAGTTGTGTCATTGGATTAACATTTAGGTCATTTTCGTCCTCCCTAGGCTTATTCTTGTCCAATTAGGGTTTTTAACCAATCTTGTTTATCCAATAAGTTCATTAGTGTCATTGTATTAACATTTAGGTCATTTTCGTCCTCCCTAGGCATATTCTTGTCCAATTAGGGTTTTTAACCAATCTTGTGCATCCAATAGGTGTGTTTGTGTCATTGGATGATCAATTAGGTCATTTTCGTCCTCCCTAGGCTTATTCTTGTCCAATTAGGGTTTTTAACCAATCTTGTGCATCCAATAGGTGTGTTTGTGTCATTGGATGACCAATTAGGTCATTTTCGTCCACCCTAGGCATATTCTTGTCCAATTAGGGTTTTTAACCAATCTTGTGCATCCAATAGGTGTGTTTATGGCAATGGATGATCAATTAGGTCATTTTCGTCCTCCCTAGGCTTATTCTTGTCCAATTAGGGTTTTTAACCAATCTTGTGCATCCAATAGGTGTGTTTGTGTCATTGGATGATCAATTAGGTCATTTTCGTCCTCCCTAGGCTTATTCTTGTCCAATTAGGGTTTTTAACCAATCTTGTGCATCCAATAGGTGTGTTTGTGTCATTGGATGATCAATTAGGTCATTTTCGTCCTCCCTAGGCTTATTCTTGTCCAATTAGGGTTTTTAACAAATCTTGTACATCCAATAAGTTCATTTGTGTCATTAGATGATCAATTAGGTCATTTTCGTCCTCCCTATGTATATTCTTGTACAACTAGGGTTTTTAACCAATCTTGTGCATCCAATAAGTTCATTTGTGTCATTGGATGATCAATTAGGTCATTTTCGTCCTCCCTAGGCATATTCTTGTCCAACTAGGGTTTTTAACCAATCTTGTGCATCCAATAGGTGTGTTTGTGTCATTGGATGATCAATTAGGTCATTTTCGTCCTCCCTAGGCTTATTCTTGTACAATTAGGGTTTTTAACCAATCTTGTGCATCCAATAGGTGTGTTTGTGTCATTGGATGATCAATTAGGTCATTTTCGTCCTACGTAGGCTTATTCTTGTCCAATTAGGGTTTTTAACCAATCTTGTGCATCCAATAGGTGTGTTTGTGTCATTGGATGATCAATTAGGTCATTTTCGTCCTCCCTAGGCTTATTCTTGTCCAATTAGGGTTTTTAACTATTCTTGTGCATCCAATAAGTTCATTTGTGTCATTGGATGATCAATTAGGTCATTTTCGTCCTCCCTAGGCATATTCTTGTCCAACTAGGGTTTTTAACCAATCTTGTGCATCCAATAGGTGTGTTTGTGTCATTGGATGATCAATTAGGTCATTTTCGTCCTCCCTAGGCTTATTCTTGTCCAATTAGGGTTTTTAACCAATCTTGTGGATCAAATAGGTGTGTTTGTGTCATTGGATGATCAATTAGGTCATTTTCGTCCTCCCTAGGCTTATTCTTGTCCAATTAGGGTTTTTAACCAATCTTGTGCATCCAATAGGTGTGTTTGTGTCATTGGATGATCAATTAGGTCATTTTCGTCCTCCCTAGGCTTATTCTTGTCCAATTAGGGTTTTTAACCAATCTTGTGCATCCAATAGGTGTGTTTGTGTCATTGGATGATCAATTAGGTCATTTTCGTCCTTTCTATGCTTATTTTTGTCCAATTAGGGTTTTTAAGCAATCTTGTGCATCCAATAAGTTCATTTGTGTCATTGGATGATCAATTAGGTCATTTTCGTCCTCCCTAGGCATATTCTTGTCCAACTAGGGTTTCTAACCAATCTTGTGCTTCCAATAGATGTGTTTGTGTCATTGGATGATCAATTAGGTCATTTTCGTCCTCCCTAGGCTTATTCTTGTCCAATTAGGGTTTTTAACCAATCTTGTGCATCCAATAGGTGTGTTTGTGTCATTGGATGATCAATTAGGTCATTTTCGTCCTCCCTAGGCTTATTCTTGTCCAATTAGGGTTTTTAACCAATCTTGTGCATCCAATAGGTGTGTTTGTGTCATTGGATGATCAATTAGGTCATTTTCGTCCTCCCTAGGCTTATTCTTGTCCAATTAGGGTTTTTGACCAATCTTTTGCATCCAATAACTTTGATTGTGTCATTGAATTAATATTTAGGTCATTTTCGTCCTCCATAGGCATATTCTTGTCCAATTAGGGTTTTTAACCAATCTTGTGCATCCAATAGGTGTGTTTGTGTCATTGGATGATCAATTAGGTCATTTTCGTCCTCCCTAAGCTTATTCTTGTCCAATTAGGGTTTTTAACCGATCTTGTGCATCCAATAGGTGTGTTTGTGTCATTGGATGATCAATTAGGTCATTTTCGTCCTCCCTAGGCATATTCTTGTCCAATTAGAGTTTTAGACCAATCTTGTGCATCCAATAGGTGTGTTTGTGTCATTGGATGATCAATTAAGTCATTTTCGTCCTCCCTAGGCTTATTCTTGTCCAATTAGGGTTTTTAACCAATCTTGTGCATCCAATAGGTGTGTTTGTGTCATTGGATGATCAATTAGGTCATTTTCGTTCTCCCTAGGCTTATTCTTGTCCAATTAGGGTTTTTAACCAATCTTGTGCATCCAATAAGTTTGTTTGTGTCATTGAATTAATATTTAGGTCATTTTGTTCCTCCCTAGGAATATTCTAGTCCAATTAGGGTTTTTAACCAATCTTGTGAATTCAATAGGTGTGTTTGTGTCATTGGATGATCAATTAGGTCATTTTCGTCCTCCCTAAGCATGTTCTTGTCCAACAAGGGTTTTTAACCAATCTTGTGCATCCAATAGGTGTGTTTGTGTCATTGGATGATCAATTAGGTCATTTTCGTCCTCCCTACGCTTATTCTTGTCCAATTAGGGTTTTTAACCAATCTTGTGCATCCAATAGGTGTGTTTGTGTCATTGGATGATCAATTAGGTCATTTTCGTCCTCCCTTGGCTTATTCTTGTCCAATTAGGATTTTTAACCAATCTTGTACATCCAATAAGTTCATTGGTCATTGGATTAACATTTAGGTCATTTTCGTCCTCCCTAGGCATATTCTTGTCCAATTAGGGTTTTTAACCAATCTTGTGCATCCAATAGGTGTGTTTGTGTCATTGGATGATCAATTAGGTCATTTTCGTCCTCCCTAGGCTTATTCTTGTCCAATTAGGGTTTTTAACCAATCTTGTGCATCCAACAAGTTCATTTGTGTCATTGGATGATCAATTAGGTCATTTTCGTCCTCCCTAAGCATATTCTTGTCCAACTAGGGTTTTAAACCAATCTAGCGCATCCAATAGGTGTGTTTGTGTCATTGGATGATCGATTAGGTCATTTTCGTCCTCCCTAGGCTTATTCTTGTCCAATTAGGGTTTTTAACCAATCTTGTGCATCCAATAGGTGTGTTTGTGTCATTGGATGATCAATTAGGTCATTTTCGTCCTCCCTAGGCTTATTCTTGTCAAATTAGGGTTTTTAACCAAACTTTTGCATCCAATAGGTGTGTTTGTGTCATTGGATGATCAATTAGGTCATTTTCGTCCTCCCTAGGCATATTCTTGTCCAACTAGGGTTTTAAACCAATCTTGTGCATCCAATAGGTGTGTTTGTGTCATTGGATGATCAATTAGGTCATTTTCGTCCTCCCTAGGCTTATTCTTGTCCAATTAGGGTTTTTAACCAATCTTGTGCATCCAATAGGTGTGTTTGTGTCATTGGATGATCAATTAGGTCATTTTCGTCCTCCCTAGGCTTATTCTTGTCCAATTATGGTTTTTAACCAATCTTGTACATCCAATAGGTGTGTTTGTGTCATTGGATTATCAATTAGGTCATTTTCGTCCTCCCTAGGCATATTCTTGTCCAATTAGGGTTTTTAACCAATCTTGTGCATCCAATAGGTGTGTTTGTGTCATTGGATGATCAATTAGGTCATTTTCGTCCTCCCTAGGCTTATTCTTGTCCAATTAGGGTTTTTAACCAATCTTGTGCATCCAATAAGTTTAGTTGTGTCATTGGATGATCAATTAGGTCATTTTCGTCCTCCCTAGGCATATTCTTGTCCAATTAGGGTTTTTAACCAATCTTGTGCATCCAATAGGTGTGTTTGTGTCATTGGATGATCAATTAGGTCATTTTCGTCCTCCCTAGGCTTATTCTTGTCCAATTAGGGTTTTTAACTAATCTTCTGCATCAAATAGGTGTGTTTGTGTCATTGGATGATCAATTAGGTCATTTTCGTCCTCCATAGGCTTATTCTTGTCCAATTAGGGTTTTTAACCAATCTTGTGCATCCGATAAGTTTGTTTGTGTCATTGAATTAATATTTGGGTCATTTTCGTCCTCCCTAGGCATATTCTTGTCCAATTAGGGTTTTTAACCAATCTTGTGCATCCAATAGGTGTGTTTGTGTCATTGGATGATCAATTAGGTCATTTTCGTCCTCCCTAAGCTTATTCTTGTCCAGTTAGGGTTTTTAACCAATCTTGTGCTTCCAATAGGTGTGTTTGTGACATTGGATGATCAATTAGGTCATTTTCGTCCTCCCTAGGCTTATGCTTGTCCAATTAGGGTTTTTAACCAATCTTGTGCATCCAATAAGTTCATTTGTGTCATTGGATTAACATTTAGATCATTTTCGTCCTCCCTAGGCATATTCTTGTCCAAATTAGGGTTTTTAACCAATCTTGTGCTTCCAATAGGTGTGTTTGTGTCATTGGATGATCAATTAGGTCATTTTCGTCCTCCCTAGGCTTATTCTTGTCCAATTAGGGTTTTTAACCAATCTTGTGCATCCAATAAGTTCATTTGTGTCATTGGATTAACATTTAGGTCATTTTCGTCCTCCCTAGGCTTATTCTTGCCCAATTAGGGTTTTTAACCAATCTTGTGCATCCAATAAGTTGATTTGTGTCATTGGATTAACATTCAGGTCATTTTCGTCCTCCCTAGGCTTATTCTTGTCCAATTAGGGTTTTTAACCAATCTTGTGCATCCAATAGGTGTGTTTGTGTCATTGGATGATCAATTAGGTCATTTTCGTCCTCCCTAGGCTTATTCTTGTCCAATTAGGGTTTTTAACAAATCTTGTGCATCCAATAAGTTCATTTGTGTCATTGGATGATCAATTAGGTCATTTTCGTCCTCCCTAGGCATATTCTTGTACAACAAGGGTTTTTAACCAATCTTGTGCATCCAATAGGTGTGTTTGTGTCATTGGATGATCAATTAGGTCATTTTCGTCCTCCCTAGGCTTATTCTTGTCCAATTAGGGTTTTTAACCAATCTTGTGCATCCAATAGGTGTGTTTGTGTCATTGGATGATCAATTAGGTCATTTTCGTCCTCCCTAGGCTTATTCTTGCCCAATTAGGGTTTTTAACCAATCTTGTGCATCAACTAAGTTGAGTTGTGTCATTGGATTAGCATTTAGGTCATTTTCGTGCTCCCTAGGCTTATTCTTGTCCAATTAGGGTTTTTAACCAATCTTGTGCATCCAATAAGTTCATTTGTGTCATTGGATTAACATTTAGGTCATTTTTGTCCTCCCTAGGCATATTCTTGTCCAATTAGGGTTTTTAACCAATCTTGTGCATCCAATAGGTGTGTTTGTGTCATTGGATGATCAATTAGGTCATTTTCGTCCTCCCTAGGCTTATTCTTGTCCAATTAGGGTTTTTAACCAATCTTGTGCATCCAATAGGTGTGTTTGTGTCATTGGATGATCAATTAGGTCATTTTCGTCTTCCCTAGGCATATTCTTGTCCAACTAGGGTTTTTAACCTATCTTGTGCATCCAATAACTTTGTTTGTGTCATTGAATGATCAATTAGGTCATTTTGGTCTTCCTTTGGTATATTCTTGTCCAATAAGGGTTTTTAACCAATCTTGTGCATCCAATAGGTGTGTTTGTGTCATTGGATGATCAATTAGGTCATTTTCGTCCTCCCTAGGCATATTCTTGTCCAACTAGGGTTTTTAACCAATCTTGTGCATCCAATATGTGTGTTTGTGTCATTGGATGATCAATTAGGTCATTTTCGTCCTCCCTAGACTTATTCTTGTCCAATTAAGGTTTTTAACCAATCTTGTGCATCCAATAACTTTGATTGTGTCATTGAATTAATATTTAGGCCATTTTCGTCGTCCCTAGGCATATTCTTGTCCAAATAGGGTTTTTAACCAATCTTCTGCATCCAATAGGTGTGTTTGTGTCATTGGATGATCAATTAGGTTATTTTCGTCCTACCTAGGCTTATTCTTGTCCAATTAGGGTTTTTAACCAATCTTGTGCATCCAACAAGTTCATTTGTGTCATTGGATTAACATTTAGGTCATTTTCGTCCTCCCTAGGCATATTCTTGTCCAATTAGGGTTTTTAACCAATCATGTGCTTTCAATAGGTGTGTTTGTGTCATTGGATGATCAATTAGGTCATTTTCGTCCTCCCTAGGCTTATTCTTGTCCAATTAGGGTTTTTAACCAATCTTGTGCTTCCACTAGGTGTGTTTGTGTTATTGGATGATCAATTAGGTCATTTTCGTCCTCCTTAGGCTTATTCTTGTCCAATTAGGGTTTTTAACCAATCTTGTGCATCCAATAGGTGTGTTTGTGTCATTGGATGATCAATTAGGTCGTTTTCGTCCTCCCTAGGCTTATTCTTGTCCAATTAGGGTTTTTAACCAATCTTGTGCTTCCAATAGGTGTGTTTGTGTTATTGGATGATCAATTACGTCATTTTCGTCCTCCCTAGGCTTATTCTTGTCCAATTAGGGTTTTTAACCAATCTTGTGCATCCAATAAGTTCATTTGTGTCATTGAATTAATATTTAGGTCATTTTCGTCCTCCCTAGGCATATTCTTGTCCATGTAGGGTTTTTAACCAATCTTGTGCATCCAATAGGTGTGTTTGTGTCATTGGATGATCAATTAGGTCATTTTCGTCCTCCCTAGGCTTATTCTCGTCCAATTAGGGTCTTTAACCAATCTTGTGCATCCAATAAGTTCATTTGTTTCATTGGATTAACATTTAGGTCATTTTCGTCCTCCCTAGGCATATTCTTGTCCAATTAGGGTTTTTAACCAATCTTTGGCTTCCAATAGGTGTGTTTGTGTCATTGGATGATCAATTAGGTCATTTTCGTCCTCCCTATGCTTATTCTTGTCCCATTAGGGTTTTTAACCAATCTTGTGCATCCAATAAGTTCATTTGTGTCATTGGATGATCAATTAGGTCATTTTCATCCTCCCTAGGCATATTCTTGTCCAACTAGGGTTTTTAACCAATCTTGTGCATCCAATAGGTGTGTTTGTGTTATTGGATGATCAATTAGGTCATTTTCGTCCTCCCTAGGCTTATTCTTGTCCAATTAGGGTTTTTAACCAATCTTGTGGATCCAATAGGTGTGTTTGTGTCATTGGATGATCAATTAGGTCATTTTCGTCCTCCCTAGGCTTATTCTTGCCCAATTAGGGTTTTTAACCAATCTTGTGCATCCAATAAGTTGAGTTGTGTCATTGGATTAGCGTTTAGGTCATTTTCGTCCTCCCTAGGCTTATTCTTGTCCAATTAGGATTTTTAACCAATCTTGTGCATCCCATAAGTTCGTTTGTGTCATTCGATTA
>JBBPBR010000818.1:0-14747 GCA_037974775.1 Cicer pinnatifidum | reverse complement strand
CCAATTAGGGTTTTTAACCAATCTTGTGCATCCAATAAGTTGAGTTGTGTCATTGGATTAGCGTTTAGGTCATTTTCGTCCTCCCTAGGCTTATTCTTGTCCAATTAGGATTTTTAACCAATCTTGTGCATCCCATAAGTTCGTTTGTGTCATTCGATTAACATTTAGGTCATTTTTGTCCTCCCTAGGCATATTCTTGTCCAATTAGGGTTTTTAACCAATCTTG
Source organism: Cicer pinnatifidum (assembly GCA_037974775.1). NCBI lineage: Eukaryota > Viridiplantae > Streptophyta > Magnoliopsida > Fabales > Fabaceae > Cicer > Cicer pinnatifidum. The sequence continues at coordinate 14,521 of JBBPBR010000818.1, read as the reverse complement.
TGCATCCAATATGTGTGTTTGTGTCATTGGATGATCAATTAGGTTATTTTCGTCCTCCCTAGGCTTATTCTTGTCCAATTAGGGTTTTTGACCAATCTTGTGCATCCAATAAGTTGAGTTGTGTCATTGGATTAACATTTAGGTCATTTTCGTCCTCCCTCGGCATATTCTTGTCCTATTAGGGTTTTTAACCAATCTTGTGCATCCAATAGGTGTGTTTGTGTCATTGGATGATCAATTAGGTCATTTTCGTCCTCCCTAGGCTTATTCTTGTCCAATTAGGGTTTTTAACCAATCTTGTGCATCCAATAAGTTCATTTGTGTCATTGGATGATCAATTAGGTCATTTTCGTCCTCCCTAGGCATATTCTTGTCCAACTAGGGTTTTTAACCAATCTTGTGCATCCAATAGGTGTGTTTGTGTCATTGGATGATCAATTAGGTCATTTTCGTCCTCCCTAGGCTTATTCTTGTCCAATTAGTGCTTTTAACCAATCTTGTGCATCCAATAACTTTGTTTGTGTCATTGAATTAATATTTAGGTCATTTTCCTCCTCCCTAGGCATATTCTTGTCCAATTATGGTTTTTAACCAATCTTGTGCATCCAATAAGTTCATTTGTGTCATTGGATGATCAATTAGGTCATTTTCGTCCTCCCTAGGCATATTCTTGTCCAACTAGGGTTTTTAACCAATCTTGTGCATCCAATAGGTGTGTTTGTGTCATTGGATGATCAATTAGGTCATTTTCGTCCTCCCTAGGCTTATTCTTGTCCAATTAGGGTTTTTAACCAATCTTGTGCATCCAATAAGTTGAGTTGTGTCATTGGATTAACATTTAGGTCATTTTCGTCCTACCTAGGCTTATTCTTGTACAAATTGGGTTTTTAACCAATCTTGTGCATCCAATAAGATCATTTGTGTCATTGGATTAACATTTAGGTCATTTTCGTCCTCCCTAGACATATTCTTGTCCAATTAGGGTTTTTAAGCAATCTTGTGCATCCAATAGGTGTGTTTGTGTCATTGGATGATCAATTAGGTCATTTTCGTCCTCCCTATGCTTATTCTTGTCCAATTAGGGTTTTTAACCAATCTTGTGCATCCAATAAGTTGAGTTGTTTCATTGGATTAACATTTTGGTCATTTTCGTCCTCCCTAGGCTTATCCTTGTCCAATTAGGGTTTTTAACCAATCTTGTGCATCCAATAAGTTCATTTGTGTCATTGGATTAACATTTAGGTCATTTTCGTCCTCCCTAGGCATATTCTTGTCCAATTAGGGTTTTTAACCAATCTTGTGCTTCCAATAGGTGTGTTTGTGTCATTGGATGATCAATTAGGTCATTTTCGTCCTCCCTAGGCTTATTCTTGTCCAATTAGGGTTTTTAACCAATCTTGTGCATCCAATAACTTTGTTTGGGTCATTGAATTAATATTTAGGTCATTTTCGTCCTCCCTAGGCATATTCTTGTCCAATTAGGGTTTTTAACCAATCTTGTGCATCCAATAGGTGTGTTTGTGTCATTGGATGATCAATTAGGTCATTTTTGTCCGCCCTAGGCTTATTCTTGTCCAATTAGGGTTTTTAACCAATCTTGTGCATCCAATAACTTTGTTTGTGTCATTGAATTAATATTTAGGTCATTTTCGTCCTCCCTAGGCATATTCTTGTCCAATTAGGGTTTTTAACCAATCTTGTGCATCCAATAGCTGTGTTTGTGTCATTGAATGATAAATTAGGTCATTTTCGTCCTCCCTAGGCTTATTCTTGTCCAATTAGGGTTTTTAACCAATCTTGTGCATCCAATAGGTGTGTTTGTGTCATTGGATGATCAATTAGGTCATTTTCGTCCTCCCTAGGCTTATTCTTGTCCAATTAGGGTTTTTAACCAATCTTGTTCATCCAATAAGTGTGTTTGTGTCATTGGATGATCAATTAGGTCATTTTCGTCCTCCCTAGGCTTATTCTTGTCCAATTAGGGTTTTTAACCAATCTTGTGCATCCAATAGGTGTGTTTGTGTCATTGGATGATCAATTAGGTCATTTTCGTCCTCCCTAGGCTTATTCTTGGCCAATTAGGGTTTTTAACTAATCTTGTGCATCCAATAAGTTCATTTGTGTCATTGGATGATCAATTAGGTCATTTTCGTCCTCCCTAGGCATATTCTTGTCCAATTAGGGTTTTTAACCAATCTTGTGCATCCAATAGGTGTGTTTGTGTCATTGGATGATCAATATGGTCATTTTCGTCCTCCCTAGGCTTATTCTTGTCCAATTAGGGTTTTTAACCAATCTTGTGCATCCAATAGGTGTGTTTGTGTCATTGGATGATCAATTAGGTCATTTTCGTCCTCCCTAGGCTTATTCTTGTCCAATTATGGTTTTTAACCAATCTTGTGCATCCAATAGGTGTGTTTGGGTTATTGGATGATCAATTAGGTCATTTTCGTCCTCCCTAGGCTTATTCTTGTCCAATTATGGTTTTTAACCAATCTTGTGCATCCAATAGGTGTGTTTGTGTCATTGGATGATCAATGAAGTCATTTTCGTCCTCCCTAGGCTTATTCTTGTCCAATTAGAGTTTTTAACCAATCTTGTGCATCCAATAAGTTCATTTGTGTTGTTGGATTAACATTTAGGTCATATTCGTCCTCCCTAGGCATATTCTTGTCCAATTAAGGTTTTTAACCAATCTTGTGCATCAATAGGTGTGTTTGTGTCATTGGATGATCAATTAGTTCATTTTCGTCCTCCCTAGGCTTATTCTTGTCCGATTAGGGTTTTTAACCAATCTTGTGCATCCGATAAGTTTGTTTGTGTCATTGAATTAATATTTAGGTCATGTTCGTCCTCCCTTATGCATATTCTTGTCCAATTAGGGTTTTTAACCAATCTTGTGCATCCAATAAGTGTGTTTGTGTCATTGGATGATCAATTAGGTCATTTTCGTCCTCCCTAGGCTTATTCTTGTCCAATTAGGGTTTTTAACCAATCTTGTGCATCCAATAAGTTTGTTTGAGTCATTGAATTAATATTTAGGTCATTTTCGTCCTCCCTAGGCATTTTCTTGTCCAATTAGGGTTTTTATCCAATCTTGTGCATCCAATAGGTGTGTTTGTGTCATTGGATGATCAATTAGGTCATTTTCGTCCTCCCTAGGCTTATTCTTGTCCAATTATGGTTTTTAACCAATCTTGTGCATCCAATAGGTGTGTTTGGGTTATTGGATGATCAATTACGTCATTTTCGTCCTCCCTAGGCATATTCTTGTCCAATTAGGGTTTTTAACAGATCTTCTGCATCCAATAGGTGTGTTTGTGTCATTGGATGATCAATTAGGTCATTTTCGTCCTCCCTAGGCTTATTCTTGTCCAATTAGGGTTTTTAACCAATCTTGTGCATCCAATAGGTGTGTTTGTGTCATTGGATGATCAATTAGGTCATTTTCGTCCTCCCTAGGCTTATTCTTGTCCAATTAGGGTTTTTAACTAATCTTGTGCATCCAATAGGTTCATTTGTGTCAATTGATGATCAATTAGGTCATTTTCGTCCTCCGTAGGCATATTCTTGTCCAACTAGGGTTTTTAACCAATCTTGTGCATCCAAAAGGTGAGTTTGTGTCATTGGATGATCAATTAGGTCATTTTCGTCCTCCCTAGGCATATTCTTGTCCAACTAGGGTTTTTAACCAATCTTGTGCATCCAATAGGTGTGTTTGTGTCATTGGATGATCAATTAGGTCATTTTCGTCCTCCCTAGGCTTATTCTTGTCCAATTAGGGTTTTTAACCAATCTTGTGCATCCAATAGGTGTGTTTGTGTCATTGGATGATCAATTAGGTCATTTTCGTCCTCCCTAGGCTTATTCTTGTCCAATTAGGGTTTTTAACCAATCTTGTGCATCCAATAGGTGTGTTTGTGTCATTGGATGATCAATTAGGTCATTTTCGTCCTCCCTAGGCTTATTCTTGTCCAATTAGGGTTTTTAACTAATCTTGTGCATCCAATAGGTGTGTTTGTGTCATTGGATGATCAATTAGGTCATTTTTATCCTCCCTAGGCTTATTCTTGTCCAATTAGGATTTTTAACCAATCTTGTGCATCCAATAGGTGTGTTTGTGTCATTGGATGATCAATTAGGTCATTTTCGTCCTCCCTAGGCTTATTCTTGTCCAATTAGGGTTTTTAACCAATCTTGTGGATCCAATAAGTTCATTTGTGTCATTGGATTAACAGTTAGGTCATTTTCGTCCTCCCTAGGCATATTATTGTCCAATTAGGGTTTTTAACAAATCTTGTGCTTCCAATAGGTGTGTTTGTGTTATTGGATGATCAATTAGGTCATTTTCGTCCTCCCTATGCTTATTCTCGTCCAATTAGGGTTTTTAACCAATCTTGTGCATCCAATAAGTTCATTTGTGTCATTGGATTGACATTTAGGTCATTTTCGTCCTCCCTAGGCATATTCTTGTCCAATTAGGGTTTTTAACCAATCTTGTGCTTCCAATAGGTGTGTTTGTGTCATTGGATGATCAATTAGGTCATTTTCGTCCTCCCTAGGCTTATTCTTGTCCAATTAGGGTTTTTAACCAATCTTGTGCATCCAATAAGTTCATTTGTGTCATTGGATGATCAATTAGGTCATTTTCGTCCTCCCTATGTATATTCTTGTCCAACTAGGGTTTTTAACCAATCTTGTGCATCCAATAGATGTATTTGTGTCTTTGGATGATCAATTAGGTCATTTTCGTCCTCCCTAGGCTTATTCTTGTCCAATTAGGGTTTTTAATCAATCTTGTGCATCCAATAAGTTCATTTGTGTCATTGGATTAACATTTAGGTCATTTTCGTCCTCCCTAGGCATATTCTTGTCCAATTAGGGTTTTTAACCAATCTTGTGCTTCCAATAGGTGTGTTTGTGTCATTGGATGATCAATTAGGTCATTTTCGTCCTCCCTAGGCTTATTCTTGTCCAATTAGGGTTTTTAACCAATCTTGTGCATCCAATAAGTTCATTTGTGTCATTGGATTAACATTTAGGTCATCTTCGTCCTCCCTAGGCATATTATTGTCCAATTAAGGTTTTTAACCAATCTTGTGCTTCCAATAGGTGTGTTTGTGTCATTGGATGATCAATTAGGTCATTTTCGTCCTCCCTAGGCTTATTCTCGTCCAATTAGGGTTTTTAACCAATCTTGTGCATCCAATAACTTTGTTTGTGTCATTGAATTAATATTTAGGTAATTTTCGTCCTCCCTAGGCATATTCTTGTCCAACTAGGGTTTTTAACCAATCTTGTGCATCCAATAGGTGTGTTTGTGTCATTGGATGATCAATTAGGTCATTTTCGTCCTCCCTAGGCTTATTCTTGTCCAATTAGGGTTTTTAACCAATCTTGTGCATCCAATAAGTTCATTTGTGTCATTGGATTAACATTTAGGTTATATCCGTCATCCCTAGGCATATTCTTGTCCAACTAGGGTTTTTAACCAATCTTGTGCATCCAATAGGTGTGTTTGTGTCATTGGATGATCAATTAGGTCATTTTCGTTCTCCCTAGGCTTATTCTTGTCCAATTAGGGTTTTTAACCAATCTTGTGCATCCAATAAGTTCATTTGTGTTATTGGATTAACATTTAGGTCATATTCGTCCTCCATAGGCATATTCTTGTCCAATTAGGGTTTTTAACCAATCTTGTGCATCCAATAGGTGTGTTTGTGTCATTGGATGGTCAATTAGGTCATTTTCGTCCTCCCTATGCATATTCTTGTCCAATTAGGGTTTTTAACCAATCTTGTGCATCCAATAGGTGTGTTTGGGTCATTGGATGATCAATTAGGTCATTTTCGTCCTCCCTAGGCTTATTCTTGTCCAATTAGGGTTTTTAACCAATCTTGTGCATCCAATAAGTTCATTTGTGTCATTGGATTAACATTTAGGTCATATCCGTCCTCCCTAGGCATATTCTTGTCCAATTAGGGTTTTTAACCAATCTTGTGCATCCAATAAGTGTGTTTGTGTCATTGAATGATCAATTAGGTCATTTTCGTTCTCCCTAGGCTTATTCTTGTCCAATTAGGGTTTTTAACCAATCTTGTGCATCCAATAACTTTGTTTGTGTCATTGAATTAATATTTAGGTCATTTTCGTCCTCCCTAGGCATATTCTTGTCCAATTAGGGTTTTTAACCAATCTTGTGCATCCAATAGGTGTGTTTGTGTCATTGGATGATCAATTAGGTCATTTTCGTCCTCCCTAGGCATATTCTTGTCCAATTAGGGTTTTTAACCAATCTTGTGCATCCAATAGGTGTGTTTGTGTCATTGGATGATCAATTAGGTCATTTTCGTCCTCCCTAGGCATATTCTTGTCCAATTAGGGTTTTTAACCAATCTTGTGCATCCAATAAGTTCATTGGTGTCATTGGATGATCAATTAGGTCATTTTCGTCCTCACTAGGCATATTCTTGTCCAACTAGGGTTTTAAACCAATCTTGTGCATCTAATAGGTGTGTTTGTGTCATTGGATGATCAATTAGGTCGTTTTCGTCCTCCCTAGGCCTATTCTTGTCCAATTAGGGTTTTTAACCAATCTTGTGCATCCAATAGGTGTGCTTGTGTCATTGGATGATCAATTAGGTCATTTTCGTCCTCCCTAGGCTTATTCTTGTCCAATTAGGGTTTTTAACCAATCTTGTGCATCCAATAACTTTGTTTGTGTCATTGAATTAATATTTAGGTCATTTTCGTCCTCCATAGGCATATTCTTGTCCAACTTGGGTTTTTAACCAATCTTGTGCATCCAATAGGTGTGTTTGTGTCATTGGATGATCAATTAGGTCATTTTCGTCCTCCATAGGCTTATTCTTGTCCAATTAGGGTTTTTAACCAATCTTGTGCATCCAATAAGTTGAGTTGTGTCATTGGATTAAAATTTAGGTCATTTTTATCCTCCCTATGTTTACTCTTGTCCAATTAGGGTTTTTAACCAATCTTGTGCATCCAATAAGTTCATTTGTGTCATTGGATTAACATTTAGGTCATTTTCGTCCTCCCTAGGCATATTCTTGTCCAATTAGGGTTTTTAACCAATCTTGTGCATCCAATAGGTGTGTTTGTGTCATTGGATGATCAATTAGGTCATTTTCGTCCTCCCTAGGCTTATTCTTGTCCAATTAGTGTTTTTAACCAATCTTGTGCATCCAATAGGTGTGTTTGTGTCATTGGATGATCAATTAGGTCATTTTCGTCCTCCCTAGGCTTATTCTTGTCCAATTATGATTTTTAACCAATCTTGTGCATCCGATAAGTTTGTTTGTGTCATTGAATTAATATTTAGGTCATTTTCGTCCTCCCTAGGCATATTCTTGTCGAACTAGGGTTTTTAACCAATCTTGTGCATCCAATAGCTGTTTTTGTGTCATTGGATGATCAATTAGGTCATTTACGTCCTCCTCAGGCTTATTCTTGTCCAATTAGGGTTTTTAACCAATCTTGTGCATCCAATAACTTTGTTTGTGTCATTGAATTAATATTTAGGTCATTTTCGTCCTCCCTAGGCATATTCTTGTCCAATTAGGGTTTTTAACCAATCTTGTGCATCCAATAGGTGTGTTTGTGTCATTGGATGATCAATTAGGTCATTTTCGTCCTTCCTAGGCTTATTCTTGTCCCATTAGGGTTTTTAACCAATCTTGTGCATCCAATAAGTTCATTTGTGTCATTGGATTAACATTTAGGTCATTTTCGTCCTCCCTAGGCATATTCTTGTCCAATTAGGGTTTTTAACCAATCTTGTGCATCCAATAGGTGTGTTTGTGTCATTGGATGATCAATTTGGTCATTTTCGTCCTTTCTATGCTTATTCTTGTCCAATTAGGGTTTTTAACCAATCTTGTGCATCCAATAAGTTCATTTGTGTCCTTGGATGATCAATTAGGTCATTTTCGTCCTCCCTAGGCATATTCTTGTCCAACTAGGGTTTTTAACCAATCTTGTGCATCCAATAGGTGTGTTTGTGTCATTGGATGATCAATTAGGTCATTTTCGTCCTCCCTAGGCTTATTCTTGTCCAATTAGGGTTTTTAACCAATCTTGTGCATCCAATAGGTGTGTTTGTGTCATTGGATGATCAACTAGGTCATTTTCGTCCTCCCTAGGCATATTCTTGTCCAACTAGGGTTTTAAACCAATCTTGTGCATCTAATAGGTGTGTTTGTGTCATTGGATGATCAATTAGGTCATTTTCGTCCTCCTTAGGCTTATTCTTGTCCATTTAGGGTTTTTAACAAATCTTGTGCATCCAATAAGATCATTTCTGTCATTGGATGATCAATTAGGTTATTTTCGTCCTCCTTTGGCATATTCTTGTCCAACTAGGGTTTTTAACCAATCTTGTGCATCCAATAGGTGTGTTTGTGTCATTGGATGATCAATTAGGTCATTTTCGTCCTCCCTAGGCTTATTCTTGTCCAATTAGGGTTTTTAACCAATCTTGTGCATCCAATAGGTGTGTTTGTGTCATTGGATGATCAACTAGGTCATTTTCGTCCTCCCTAGGCATATTCTTGTCCAATTAGGGTTTTTAACCAATTTTGTGCATCCAATAAGTTGAGTTGTGTCATTGGATTAACATTTAGGTCATTTTCGTCCTCCCTAGGCATATTCTTGTCCAATTAGGGTTTTTAACCAATCTTGTGCATCCAATAGGTGTGTTTGTGTCATTGGATGATCAATTAGGTCATTTTCGTCCTCCCTAGGCTTATTCTTGTCCAATTAGGGTTTTTAACCAATCTTGTGCATCCAATAAGTTCATTTGTGTCATTGGATGATCAATTAGGTCATTTTCGTCCTCCCTAAGCATATTCTTGTCCAGTTAGGGTTTTTAACCAATCTTGTGCATCCAATAGGTGTGTTTGTGTCATTGGATGATCAATTAGGTCATTTTCGTCCGCCCTAGGCATATTCTTGTCTAATTAGGGTTTTTAACCAATCTTGTGCATCCAATAGGTGTGTTTGTGTCATTGGATGATCAATTAGGTCATTTTCGTCCTCCCTAGGTTTATTCTTGTCCAATTAGGGTTTTTAACCAATCTTGTGCATCCAATAAGTTCATTTGTGTCATCGGATGATCAATTAGGTCATTTTTGTCCTCCCTAGGCTTATTCTTGTCCAACTTGGGTTTTTAACCAATCTTGTGCCTCCAATAGGTGTGTTTGTATCATTGGATGATCAATTAGGTCATTTTCGTCCTCCCTAGGCTTATTCTTGTCCAATTTGGGTTTTTAACCAATCTTGTGCGTCCAATAAGTTCATTTGTGTTATTGGATTAACATTTAGGTCATATTCGTCCTCCCTAGGCATATTCTTGTCCAATTAGGGTTTTTAACCAATCTTGTGCATCCAATAGGTGTGTTTGTGTCATTGGATGATCAATTAGGTCATTTTCGTCCTCCCTAGGCATATTCTTGTCCAGTTAGGGTTTTTAACCAATCTTGTGCATCCAATAGGTGTGTTTGTGTCATTGGATGATCAATTAGGTTATTTTCATCCTCCCTAGGCTTATTCTTGTCCAATTAGGGTTTTTAACCAATCTTGTGCATCCAATAGGTGTGTTTGTGTCATTGGATGATCAATTAGGTCATTTTCGTCCTCCCTAGGCTTATTCTTGTCGAATTAGGGTTTTTAACCAATCTTATGCATCCAATAAGTTCATTTGTGTCATTGGATGATCAATTAGGTCATTTTCTTCCTCCCTAGGCATATTCTTGTCCAACTAGGGTTTTTAACCAATCTTGTGCATCCAATAGGTGTGTTTGTGTCATTGGATGATCAATTAGGTCATTTTCGTCCTCCCTAGGCTTATTCTTGTCCAATTAGGGTTTTTAACCAATCATGTGCATCCAATAAGTTCATTTGTGTCATTGGATGATCAATTTGGTCATTTTCGTCCTCCCTAGGCATATTCTTGTCCAACTAGGGTTTTTAACCAATCTTGTGCATCCAATAGGTGTGTTTGTGTCATTGGATGATCAATTAGGTCATTTTCGTCCTCCCTAGGCTTATTCTTGTCCAATTAGGGTTTTTAACCAATCTTGTGCATCCAATAGGTGCGTTTGTGTCATTGGATGATCTATTAGGTCATTTTGGTCCTCCCTAGGCTTATTCTTGTCCAATCAGGGTTTTTAACCAATCTTGTGCATCCAATAGGTGTGTTTGTGTCATTGGATGATCAATTAGGTCATTTTCGTCCTCCCTAGGCTTATTCTTGTCCAATTAGGGTTTTTAACTAATCTTGTGCATCCAATAGGTTCATTTGTGTCAATTGATGATCAATTAGGTCATTTTCGTCCTCCGTAGGCATATTCTTGTCCAACTAGGGTTTTTAACCAATCTTGTGCATCCAAAAGGTGAGTTTGTGTCATTGGATGATCAATTAGGTCATTTTCGTCCTCCCTAGGCATATTCTTGTCCAACTAGGGTTTTTAACCAATCTTGTGCATCCAATAGGTGTGTTTGTGTCATTGGATGATCAATTAGGTCATTTTCGTCCTCCCTAGGCTTATTCTTGTCCAATTAGGGTTTTTAACCAATCTTGTGCATCCAATAGGTGTGTTTGTGTCATTGGATGATCAATTAGGTCATTTTCGTCCTCCCTAGGCTTATTCTTGTCCAATTAGGGTTTTTAACCAATCTTGTGCATCCAATAAGTTTGTTTGTGTCATTGAATGATCAATTAGGTCATTTACGTCCTCCCTAGGAATATTCTGGCATATTCTTGTCCAATTAGGGTTTTTAACCAATCTTGTGCATCCAATAGGTGTGTTTGTGTCATTGGATGATCAATTAGGTCATTTTCGTCATCACTAGGCTTATTCTTGTCCAATTAGGGTTTTTAACCAATCTTGTGCATCCAATAAGTTGAGTTGTGTCATTGGATTAACATTTAGGTCATTTTCGTCCTCCCTAGGCATATTCTTGTCCAATTAGGGTTTTTAACCAATCTTGTGCATCCAATAGGTGTGTTTGTGTCATTGGATGATCAATTAGGTCATTTTCGTCCTCCCTAGGCTTATTCTTGTCCAATTAGGGTTTTTAACCAATCTTGTGCATCCAATAAGTTTGTTTGTGTCATTGAATTAATATTTAGGTCATTTTCGTCCTCCGTAGGCATATTCTTGTCCAATTAGGGTTTTTAACCAATCTTGTGCATCTAATAAGTTCATTAGTGTCATTGGATGATCAATTAGGTCATTTTCGTCCTCCCTAGGCTTATTCTTGTCCAATTATGGTTTTTAACCAATCTTGTGCATCCAATAGGTGTGTTTGTGTCATTGGATGATCAATTAGGTCATTTTCGTCCTCCCTAGGGATATTCTTGTCCAATTAGGATTTTTAACCAATCTTGTGCAACCAATAGGTGTGTTTGTGTCATTGGATGATCAATTAGGTCATTTTCGTCCTCCCTAGGCTTATTCTTGTCCAATTTGGGTTTTTAACCAATCTTGTGCATCCAATAAGTTCATTAGTGTCATTGAATGATCAATTAGGTCATTTTCGTCCTCCCTGGGCATAATCTTGTCCAACTAGGGTTTTTAACCAATCTTGTGCATCCAATAGGTGTGTTTGTGTCATTGGATGATCAATTAGGTCATTTTCGTCCTCCCTAGGCTTATTCTTGTCCAATTAGGGTTTTTAACCAATCTTGTGCATCCAATAATTTTGTTTGTGTCATTGAATTAATATTTAGGTAATTTTCGTCCTCCCTAATCATATTCTTGTCCAATTAGGGTTTTTAACCAATCTTGTGCATCCAATAAGTTCATTTGTGTCATTGGATGATCAATTAGGTCATTTTCGTCCTCCCTAGGCATATTCTTGTCCAACTAGGGTTTTTAACCAATCTTGTGCATCCAATAGGTGTGTTTGTGTCATTGGATGATCAATTAGGTCATTTTCGTCCTCCCTAGGCTTATTCTTGTCCAATTAGGGTTTTTAACCAATCTCTTGCATCCAATAAGTTCATTTGTGTAATTGGATTAACATTTAGGTCATTTTCGCCCTCCCTTGGCATATTCTTGTCCAATTAGGGTTTTTAACCAATCTTGTGCATCCAATAGGTGTGTTTGTGTCATTGGATGATCAATTAGGTCATTTTCGTCCTCCCTATGCTTATTCTTGTCCAATTAGGGTTTTTAACCAATCTTGTGCATCCAATAAGTTCATTTGTGTCATTCGATGATCAATTAGGTCATTTTCGTCCTTCCTAGGCATATTCTTGTCCAACTAGGGTTTTTAACCAACCTTGTGCATCCAATAGGTGTGTTTGTATCATTCGATGATCAATTAGGTCATTTTCGTCCTCCTTAGGCTTATTCTTGTCCAATTAGGGTTTTTAACCAATCTTGTGCATCCAATAAGTTCATTTGTGTCATTGGATTAACATTTAGGTCATTTTCGTCCTCCCTAGGCATATTCTTGTCCAATTAGGGTTTTTAACCAATCTTGTGCATCCAATAGGTGTGTTTGTGTCATTGGATGATCAATTAGGTCATTTTCGTCCTCCCTATGCTTATTCTTGTCCAATTAGGGTTTTTAACCAATCTTGTGCATCCAATAAGTTCATTTGTGTCATTGAATTAATATTTAGGTCATTTTTGTCCTCCCTAGGCATATTCTTGTTAAATTAGGGTTTTTAACCAATCTTGTGCATTCAATAGGTGTGTTTGAGTCATTGGATGATCAATTAGGTGATTTTCGTCCTCCCTAGGCATATTCTTGTCCAATTAGGGTTTTTAACCAATCTTGTGCATCCAATAGGTGTGTTTGTGTCATTGGATGATCAATTAGGTCATTTTCGTCCTCCCTATGCTTATTCTTGTCCAATTAGGATTTTTAACCAATCTTGTGCATCCAATAAGTTCATTTGTGTCATTGGATTAATATTTAGGTCATTTTCGTCCTCCCTAGGCATATTCTTGTCCAATTAGGGTTTTTAACCAATCTTGTGCATCCAATAAGTTGAGTTGTGTCATTGGATTCACATTTAGGTCATTTTCTTCCTCCCTAGGCTTATTCTTGTCCAATTAGGGTTTTTAACCAATCTTGTGCATCCAATAGGTGTGTTTGTGTCATTGGATGATCAATTTAGGTCATTTTCGTTCTCCCTAGGCATATTCTTGTCCAATTAGGGTTTTTAATCAATCTTTTGCATCCAATAGGTGTGTTTGTGTTATTGGATGATCAATTAGGTCATTTTCGTCCTCCATAGGCATATTCTTGTCCAATTACGGTTTTTAACCAATCTTGTGCATCCAATAGGTGTGTTTGTGTCATTGGATGATCAATTAGGTCATTTTCGTCCTCCCTATGCTTATTCTTGTCCAATTAGGGTTTTTAACCAATCTTGTGCATCCAATAAGTTCATTTGTGTCATTGAATTAATATTTAGGTCATTTTCGTCCTCCCTAGGCATATTCTTGTCCAATTAGGGTTTTTAACCAATCTTGTGCATCCAATAAGTTGAGTTGTGTCATTGGATTCACATTTAGGTCATTTTCGTCCTCCCTATGCTTATTCTTGTCCAATTAGGGTTTTTAACCAATCTTGTGCATCCAATAGGTGTGTTTGTGTCATTGGATGATCAATTAGGTCATTTTCGTCCTCCCTAGGCATATTCTTGTCCAACTAGGGTTTTTAACCAATCTTGTGCATCCAATAGGTGTGTTTGTGTCATTGGATGATCAATTAGGTCATTTTCGTCCTCCCTAGGCTTATTCTTGTCCAATTAGGGTTTTTAACCAATCTTGTGCATTCAATAAGTTGAGTTGTGTCATTGGATTAACATTTAGGTCATTTTCGTTCTCCCTAGGCTTATTATTGTCCAATTAGGGTTTTAACCAATCTTGTGCATCCAATAGGTGTGTTTGTGTCATTGGATGATCAATTAGGTCATTTTCGTCCTCCCTAGGAATATTCTTGTCCAACTAGGGTTTTTAACCAATCTTGTGCATCCAATAGGTGTGTTTGTGTCATTGGATGATCAATTAGGTCATTTTCGTCCTCCCTAGGCATATTCTTGTCCAACTAGGGTTTTTAACCAATCTTGTGCATCCAATATGTGTGTTTGTGTCATTGGATGATCAATTAGGTCATTTTCGTCCTCCCTAGACTTATTCTTGTCCAATTAAGGTTTTTAACCAATCTTGTGCATCCAATAACTTTGATTGTGTCATTGAATTAATATTTAGGCCATTTTCGTCCTCCCTAGGCATATTCTTGTCCAAATAGGGTTTTTAACCAATCTTGTGCATCCAATAGGTGTGTTTGTGTCATTGGATGATTAATTAGGTTATTTTCGTCCTACCTAGGCTTATTCTTGTCCAATTAGGGTTTTTAACCAATCTTGTGCATCCAACAAGTTCATTTGTGTCATTGGATTAACATTTAGGTCATTTTCGTCCTCCCTAGGCATATTCTTGTCCAATTAGGGTTTTTAACCAATCTTGTGCTTCCAATA
>JBBPBR010000817.1:30203-73275 GCA_037974775.1 Cicer pinnatifidum | reverse complement strand
TATGCCTAGGGAGGACGAAAATGACCTAAATATTAATTCAATGACACAAACAAACTTATTGGATGCACAAGATTGGTTAAAAACCCTAATTGGACAAGAATAAGCCTAGGGAGGACGAATATGACCTAAATGTGAATCCAATGACACAAATGAACTTATTGGATGCACAAGATTGGTTAAAAATCCTAATTGGACAAGAATAATCCTAGGGAGAATGAAAATGACCTAAATGTTAATCCAATGACACAACTCAACTTATTGGATGCACAAGATTGGTTAAAAACCCTACTTGGACAAGAATATGCCTAGGGAGGACGAAAATGACCTAAATGTTAATCCAATGACACAACTCAACTTATTGGATGCACAAGATTGGTTAAAAACCCTAATTGGACAAGAATAAGCCTAGGGACGACGAAAATGACCTAATTGATCATCCAATGACACAAACATACCTATTGGATGCACAAGATTGGTTAAAAACCCTAATTAAACAAGAATATGCCTAGGGAGGACGAAAATGACCTAATTGATCATCCAATGACACAAACACACCAATTGGATGCACAAGATTGGTTAAAAACCCTAATTGGACAAGAATAAGCCTAGGGAGGACGAAAATGACCTAAATATTAATTCAATGACACAAACAAACTTATTGGATGCACAAGATTGGTTAAAAACCCTAATTGGACAAGAATAAGCCTAGGGTGGATGACAATGACCTAATTGATCATCCAATGACACAAACACACCTATTGGATGCACAAGATTGGTTAAAAACCCTAATTGGACAAGAATAGGTCTAGGGAGGATGACAATGACCTAATTGATCATCCAATGACACAAACACACCTATTGGATGCACAAGATTGGTTAAAAACCCTAATTGGACAAGAAAATGCCTAGGGAGGACGAAAATGACCTAATTGATCATCCAATGACACAAACACACTTATTGGATGCACAAGATTGGTTAAAAACCCTAATTGGATAAGAATATGCCTAGGGAGGATGAAAATGACCTAATTGATCATCCAATGACACAAACACACCTATTGGATGCACAAGATTGGTTAAAAACCCTAATTGGACAAGAATAAGCCTAGGGAGGACGAAAATGACCTAATTGATCATCCAATGACACAAACACACCTATTGGATGCACAAGATTGGTTAAAAACCCTAATTGGACAAGAATATGCCTAGGGAGGACGAAAATGACCTAATTGATCATCCAATGACACAAACACACCTATTGGATGCACAAGATTGGTTAAAAACACTAATTGGACAAGAATATTCCTAGGGAGGACAAAAATGACCTAAATATTAATTCAATGACACAAACAAACTTATCGGATGCAGAAGATTGGTTAAAAACCCTAATTGGACAAGAATAAGCCTAGGGAGGACGAAAATGACCTAAATGTTAATCCAATGACACAACTCAACTGATTGGATGCACAAGATTGGTTAAAAACCCTTATTGGACAAGAATAAGCCTAGGGAGGACGAAAATGACCTAGTTGATCATCCAATGACACAAACACACCTATTGGATGCACAAGATTGGTTAAAAACCCTAATTGGACAAGAATATGCCTAGGGAGGACGAAAATGACCTAATTGATCATCCAATGACACAAACACACCTATTGGATGCACAAGATTGGATAAAAACCCAAATTGGACAAGAATAAGCCTAGGGAGGACGAAAATGACCTAATTGATCATCCATTGCCACAAACACAGCTATTGGATGCACAAGATTGGTTAAAAACCCTAATTGGACAAGAATATGCCTAGGGAGGACGAAAATGACCTAATTGGTCATCCAATGACACAAACACACCTATTGGAGGCACAAGATTGGTTAAAAACCCTAATTGGACAAGAATAAGCCTAGGGAGGACGAAAATGACCTAAATGTTAATCCAATGACACAACTCAACTTATTGGATGCACAAGATTGGTTAAAAACCCTAATTGGACAAGAATAAGCCTAGGGATGACGAAAATGAGCTAATTGATCATCCAATGACACACACACCTATTGGATGCACAAGATTGGTTAAAAACCCTAATTGGACAAGAATATGCCTAGGGAGGACGAAAATGACCTAATTGATCATCCAATGACACAAACACACCTATTGGATGCACAAGATTGGTTAAAAACCCTAATTGGACAAGAATATGCCTAGGGAGGACGGAAATGACCTAATTGATCATCCAATGACACAAATGAACGTATTGGATGCACAAGATTAGTTAAAAACCCTAATTGGACAAGAATATGCCTAGGGAGGACGAAAATGACCTAATTGATCATCCAATGACACAAACACACCTATTGGATGCACAAGATTCGTTAAAAACCCTAATTGGACAAGAATATGCCTAGGGAGGACGAAAATAACCTAATTGATCATCCAATGACACATACACACCTATTGGATGCACAAGATTGGTTAAAAACCCTAATTGGACAAGAATATGCCTAGGGAGGACGAAAATGACCTAATTGATCATCCAATGACACAAACACACCTATTGGATGCACAAGATTGGTTAAAAACCCTAATTGGACAAGAATATGCCTAGGGAGGACGAAAATGACCTAAATGTTAATCCAATGACACAAATGAACTTATTGGATGCACAAGATTGGTTAAAAACCCTAATTGGACAAGAATAAGCCTAGGCAGGACGAAAATGACCTAATTGATCATCCAATGACACAAACACACCAATTGGATGCACAAGATTGGTTAAAAACCCTAATTGGACAAGAATAAGCCTAGGGAGGACGAAAATGACCTAATTGATCATCCAATGACACAAACACACCAATTGGATGCACAAGATTGGTTAAAAACCCTAATTGGACAAGAATATGTCTAGGGAGGACGAAAATGACCTAAATGTTAATCCAATGACACAAATGAACTTATTGGATGCACAACATTGGTTAAAAACCCTAATTGGACAAGAGTAATCCTAGGAAGGACGAAAATAATCTAATTGATCATCCAATGACACAAACACACCTATTGGATGCACAAGATTGGTTAAAAACCCTAATTGGACAAGAATATGCCTAGGGAGGACGAAAATGACCTAATTGATCATCCAATGACACAAACACACCTATTGGATGCACAAGATTGGTTAAAAACCCTAATTGGACAAGAATATGCCTAGGGAGGACGATAATGACCTAATTGATCATCCAATGACAAAACACACCTATTGGATGCACAAGATTGGTTAAAAACCCTAATTGGACAAGAATATGCCTAGGGAGGACGAAAATGACCTAATTGATCATCCAATGACACAAACACACCTATTGGATGCACAAGATTGGTTAAAAACCCTAATTGGACAAGAATATGCCTAGGGAGGACGAAAATGACCTAATTGATCATCCAATGACACAAACACACCTATTGGATGCACAAGATTGGTTAAAAACCCTAATTGGACAAGAATAAGCATAGCGAGGACGAAAATGACCTAAATGTTAATCCAATGACACAACTCAACTTATTGGATGCACAGGATTGGTTAAAAACCCTAATTGGACAAGAATAAGCCTAGGGAGGACGAAAATAACCTAATTGATCATCCAATGACACAAACACACCTATTGGATGCACAAGATTCGTTAAAAACCCTAATTGGACAAGAATATGCCTAAGGAGGACGAAAATGACCTAATTGATCATCCAATGACACAAACACACCTATTGGATGCACAAGATTGGTTAAAAACCCTAATTGGACAAGAATATGCCTAGGGAGGACGAAAATGACCTAATTGATCATCCAATGACACAAACACACCTATTGGATGCACAAGATTGGTTAAAAACCCTACCTGGACAAGAATATGTCTAGGGAGGACGAAAATGACCTAATTGATCATCCAATGACACAAATGAACTTATTGGATGCACAAGATTGGTTAAAAACCTAATTGGACAAGAATAAGCCTAGGGAGAATGAAAATGACCTAAATGTTAAGCCAATGACACAACTCAACTTATTGGATGCACAAGATTGGTTAAAAACCCTAATTGGACAAGAATAAGCCTAGGGAGGACGAAAATGACCTAATTGATCATCCAATGACACAAACACACCTATTGGATGCACAAGATTGGTTAAAAACCCTAATTGGACAAGAATATGCCTAGGGAGGACGAAAATGACCTAATTGATCATCCAATGACACAAACACACCTATTGGATGCACAAGATTGGTTAAAAACCCTAATTGGACAAGAATATGCCTAGGGAGGACAAAAATGACCTAAATATTAATTCAATGACACAAATAAACTTATCGGATGCACAAGATTGGTTAAAAACCCTAATTGGACAAGAATAAGCCTAGGGAGGACGAAAATGACCTAATTGATCATCCAATGACACAAACACACCTATTGGATGCACAAGATTGGTTAAAAACCCTAATTGGACAAGAATATGCCTAGGGAGGACGAAAATGACCTAAATGTTAATCCAATGACACAAATGAACTTATTCGATGCACAAGATTGGTTAAAAACCCTAATTGGACAAGAATATGCCTAAGGAGGACGAAAATGACCTAATTGATCATCCAATGACACAAACACACCTATTGGATGCACAAGATTGGTTAAAAACCATAATTGGACAAGAATATGCCTAGGGAGGACGAAAATGACCTAAATGTTAATCAAATGACACAAATGAACTTATTGGATGCACAAGATTGGTTAAAAACCCTAATTGGACAAGAATAAGCCTAGGGA
This sequence comes from Cicer pinnatifidum, assembly GCA_037974775.1. Classification (NCBI taxonomy): domain Eukaryota; kingdom Viridiplantae; phylum Streptophyta; class Magnoliopsida; order Fabales; family Fabaceae; genus Cicer; species Cicer pinnatifidum. The sequence continues at coordinate 68,467 of JBBPBR010000817.1, read as the reverse complement.
GGACGAAAATGACCTAATTGATCATCCAATGCCACAAACAAACCTATTGGATGCACAAGATTGGTTAAAAACCCTAATTGGACAAGAATATGCCTAGGCAGGACGAAAATGACCTAATTGATTATCCAATGACACAAACACACCTATTGGAAGCACAAGATTGGTTAAAAACCCTAAATGGACAAGAATATGCCTAGGGAGGACGAAAATGACCTAAATGTTAATCAAATGACACAAATGAACTTATTGGATGCACAAGATTGGTTAAAAACCCTAATTGGACAAGAATAAGCCTAGGGAGGACGAAAATGACCTAATTGATCATCCTATGCCACAAACACACCTATTGGATGCACAAGATTGGTTAAAAACCCTAATTGGACAAGAATATGCCTAGGGAGGACGAAAATGACCTAAATATTAATTCAATGACACAAACAAAGTTATTGGATGCACAAGATTGGTTAAAAACCCTAATTGGACAAGAATAAGCCTAGGGATGACGAAAATGACCTAATTGATCATCCAATGACACAAACACACCTATTGGATGCAAAAGATTGGTTAAAAACCCTAATTGGACAAGATTATGCCTAGGGAGGACGAAAATGACCTAAATATTAATTCAATGACACAAACAAACTTATTGGATGCACAAGATTGGTTAAAAACCCTAATTGGACAAGAATAAGCCTAGGGAGGACGAATATGACCTAAATGTGAATCCAATGACACAAATGAACTTATTGGATGCACAAGATTGGTTAAAAATCCTAATTGGACAAGAATAATCCTAGGGAGAATGAAAATGACCTAAATGTTAATCCAATGACACAACTCAACTTATTGGATGCACAAGATTGGTTAAAAACCCTAATTGGACAAGAATAAGCCTAGGGAGGACGAAAATGACCTAATTGATCATCTAATGACACAAACACACCTATTGGATGCACAAGATTGGTTAAAAACCCTAATTGGACAAGAATATGCCTAGGGATGACGAAAATGACCTAATTGATCATCCAATGACACAAACAGACCTATTGGATGCACAAGATCAGTTAAAAACCCTAATTGGACAAGAATAAGCCTAGGGAGGACGAAAATGACCTAATTGATCATCCAATGACACAAACACACCTATTGGATGCACAAGATTGGTTAAAAACCCTAATTGGACAAGAATAAGCCTAGGGAGGACGAAAATGACCTAATTGATCATCCAATGACACAAACACACCTATTGGATGCACAAGATTGGTTAAAAACCTTAATTGGACAAGATTATGCCTAGGGAGGAAGAAAATGACCTAATTGATCATCCAATGACACAAATGAACTAATTGGATGCACAAGATTAGTTAAAAACCCTAATTGGACAAGAATAAACCTAGGGAGGACGAAGATAACCTAATTGATCATCCAATGACACAAACACACCTATTGGATGCACAAGATCGGTTAAAAACCCTAATTGGACAAGAATAAGCCTAGGGAGGACGAAAATGACCTAATTGATCATCCAATGACACGAACACACCTATTGGATGCACAAGATTGGTTAAAAACCCTAATAGGACAAGAATATGCCTAGGGAGGACGAAAATGACCTAATTGATCATCCAATGACACAAACACACCTATTGGATGCACAAGATTGGTTAAAAACCCTAATTGGACAAGAATAAGCCTAGGGAGGACGAAAATGACCTAATTGTTCACCCAAAGACACAAACACATCTATTGGATGCACAAGATTGGTTAAAAACCCTAGTTGGACAAGAATATACCTAAGGAGGACGAAAATGACCTAATTGATCATCCAATGACACAAATGAACTTATTGGATGCACAAGATTGGTTAAAAACCCTAATTGGACAAGAATAAGCCTAGGGAGGACGAAAATGACCTAATTGATCATCCAATGACACAAACACACCTATTGGAAGCACAAGATTGGTTAAAAACCCTAATTGTTCAAGAATATGCCAAGGGAGGACGAAAATGACCTAAATGTTAATCCAATGACACAAATGAACTTATTGGATGCACAAGATTGATTTAAAACCCTAATTGGACAAGAATAAGCCTAGGCAGGAAGAAAATGACCTAATTGATCATCCAATGACACAAACACACCTATTGGATGCACAAGATTGGTTAAAAACCCTAGTTGGACAAGAATATACCTAGGGAGGACGAAAATGACCTAATTGATCATCCAATGACACAAATGAACTTATTGGATGCACAAGATTGGTTAAAAACCCTAATTGGACAAGAATAAGCCTAGGGAGGACGAAAATGACCTAATTGATCATCCAATGACACAAACACACCTATTGGAAGCACAAGATTGGTTAAAAACCCTAATTGGACAAGAATATGCCTAGGGAGGACGAAAATGACCTAAATGTTAATCCAATGACACAAATGAACTTATTGGATGCACAAGATTGATTAAAAACCCTAATTGGACAAGAATAAGCCTAGGGAGGACGAAAATGACCTAATTGATCATCCAAAGACACAAATACATCTATTGGATGCACAAGATTGGTTAAAAACCCTAGTTGGACAAGAATATACATAGGGAGGACGAAAATGACCTAATTGATCATCCAATGACACAAATGAACTTATTGGATGCACAAGATTGGTTAAAAACCCTAATTGGACAAGAATAAGCCTAGGGAGGACGAAAATGACCTAATTGATCATCCAATGACACAAACACACCTATTGGAAGCACAAGATTGGTTCAAAACCCTAATTGGACAAGAATATGCCTAGGGAGGACGAAAATGACCTAAATGCTAATCCAATGACACAACTCAACTTATTGGATGCACAAGATTGGTTAAAAACCCTAATTGGACAAGAATAAGCCTAGGGAGGACGAAAATGACTTAAATGCTAATCCAATGACACAACTCAACTTATTGGATGCACAAGATTGGTTAAAAACCCTAATTGGTCAAGAATAAGCCTAAGGAGGACGAAAATGACCTAATTGATCATCCAATGACACAAACACACCTATTGGATGCACAAGATTGGTTAAAAACCCTAATTGGACAAGAATAAGCCTAGGGAGGACGAAAATGACCTAATTGATCATCCAATGACACAAACACACCTATTGGATGCACAAGATTGGTTAAAAACCCTAATTGGACAAGAATATGCTTAGGGAGGATGAAAATGACCTAAATATTAATTCAATGACACAAACAAACTTATTGGATGCACAAGATTGGTTAAAAACCCTAATTGGACAAGAATAAGCCTAGGGAGGACGAAAATGACCTAATTGATCATCCAATGACACAAACGCACCTACTGGATGCACAAGATTGGTTAAAAACCCTATTTGGACAAGAATAAGCCTAGGGAGGACGAAAATGGCCTAATTGATCATCCAAGGACACAAACACACCTATTGGATGCACAAGATTGGTTAAAAACCCTAATTGGACAAGAATATGCATAGGGAGGACGAAAATGAACTTATGGATCATCCAATGACACAAACACACCTATTGGATGCACAAGATTGGTTAAAAACCCTAATTGGACAAGAATATGCCTAGGGAGGACGAAAATGACCTAAATATTAATTCAATGACACAAACAAACGTATTGGATGCACAAGGTTGGTTAAAAACCCTAATTGGACAAGAATAAGCCTAGGGAGGACGAAAATGACCTAATTGATCATCCAATGACACAAACACACCTATTGGATGCACAGGATTGGTTAAAAACCCTAATTGGACAAGAATAAGCCTAGGGAGGACGAAAATGACCTAATTGATCATCCAGTGACACAAACACACCTATTGGATGCACAAGATTGGTTAAAAACCCTAATTGGACAAGAATATGCCTAGGGAGGACGAAAATGACCTAATTGATCATCCAATGACACAAGCAAACCAATTGGATGAACAAGATTGGTTAAAAACCCTAATTGGACAAGAATAAGCCTAGGGAGGACGAAAATGACCTAATTGATCATCCAATGACACAAACACACCTATTGGATGCACAAGATTGGTTAAAAACCCTAATTGGACAAGAATATGCATAGGGAGGACGAAAATGACCTAAATAATAATTCAATGACACAAACAAACTTATTGGATGCACAAGATTGGTTAAAAACCCTAATTGGACAAGAATAAGCCTAGGGAGGACGAAAATGACCTAATTGATCATCCAATGACACAAACACACCTATTGGATGCACAAGATTGGTTAAAAACCCTAATTGGACAAGAATGTGCCTAGAGAGATCGAAAATGACCTAAATTGATCATCCAATGACACAAACACACCTATTGGATGCACAAGATTGGTTAAAAACCCTAATTGGACAAGAATATGCCTAGGGAGGACGAAAATGACCTAAATGTTAATCCAATGACACAAATGAACTTATTGGATGCACAAGATTGGTTAAAAACCCTAATTGGACAAGAATAAGCCTAGGGAGGACGAAAATGACCTAATTGATAATCCAATGCCACAAACACACCTATTGGATGCACAAGATTGGTTAAAAACCCTAATTGGACAAGAATATGCCTAGGGAGGACGAAAATGACCTAAATATTAATTCAATGACACAAACAAACTTATTGGATGCACAAGATTGGTTAAAAACCCTAATTGGACCAGAATATGCCTAGGGAGGACGAAAATGACCTAATTGATGATCCATTGACACAACACACCTATTGGATGCACAAGATTGGTTAAAAACCCTAATTGGACAAGAATATGCCTAGGGAGGACGAAAATGACCTAATTGATCATCCAATGACACAAACACACCTATTGGATGCACAAGATTGGTTAAAAACCCTAATTGGACAAGAATATGCCTAGGGAGGACGAAAATGACCTAAATATTAATTCAATGACACAAACAAACTTATTGGATGCACAAGATTGGTTAAAAACCCTAATTGGATAATAATATGCCTAGGGAGGACGAAAATGACCTAATTGATCATCCAATGACACTAATGAACTTATTGGATGCACAAGATTGGTTAAAAACCCTAATTGGACAAGAATAAGCCTAGGGAGGACGAAAATGACCTAATTGATCATCCAATGACACAAACACACCTATTGGATGCACAAGATTGGTTAAAAACCCTAATTGGACAAGAATATGCCTAGGGAGGACGAAAATGACCTAATTGATCATCCAATGACACAAACACACCTATTGGATGCACAAGATTCGTTAAAAACCCTAATCGGACAAGAATATGCCTAGGGAGGACGAAAATGACCTAATTGATCATCCAATGACACAAACACACCTATTGGATGCACAAGATTGGTTAAAAACCCTAATTGGACAAGAATAAGCCTAGGGAGGAGGAAAATGACCTAAATATTAATTCAATGACACAAACAAAGTTATTGGATGCACAAGATTGGTTAAAAACCCTAAATGGACAAGAATAAGCCTAGGGAGGACAAAAATGACCTAATTGATCATCCAATGACACAAACACACCTATTGGATGCACAAGATTGGTTAAAAACCCTAATTGGACAAGAATATGCCTAGGGAGGACGAAAATGACCTAAATATTAATTCAATGACACAAACAAACTTATTGGATGCACAAGATTGGTTAAATACCCTAATTGGACAAGAATATGCCTAGGGAGGACGAATATGACCTAAATGTGAATCCAATGACACAAATGAACTTATTGGATGCACAAGATTGGTTAAAAACCCTAATTGGACAAGAATATGCCTAGGGAGGACGAAAATGACCTAAATGTTAATCCAATGACACAACTCAACTTATTGGATGCACAAGATTGGTTAAAAACCCTAATTGGACAAGAATAAGCCTAGGGAGGACGAATATGACCTAAATGTGAATGCAATGACACAAATGAACTTATTGGATGCACAAGATTGGTTAAAAACCCTAATTGGACAAGAATAATCCTAGTGAGAATGAAAATGACCTAAATGTTAATCCAATGACACAACTCAACTTATTGGATGCACAAGATTGGTTAAAAACCCTAATTGGACAAGAATAAGCCTAGGGAGGACGAAAATGACCTAATTGATCATCCAATGACACAAACACACCTATTGGATGCACAAGATTGGTTAAAAACCCTAATTGGATAAGAATATGCCTAGGGAGGACGAAAATGACCTAATTGATCATCCAATGACACAAACACACCTATGGGATGCACAAGATTGGTTAAAAACCTTAATTGGACAAGAATATGCCTAGGGAGGACGAATATGACCTAAATGTGAATCCAATGACACAAATGAACTTATTGGATGCACAAGATTGGTTAAAAACCCTAATTGGACAAGAATAAGCCTAGGGAGAATGAAAATGACCTAAATGTAAATCCAATGACACAACTCAACTTATTGGATGCACAAGATTGGTTAAAAACCCTAATTGGACAAGAATAAGCCTAGGGAGGACGAAAATGACCTAATTGATCATCCAATGACACAAACACACCTATTGGATGCACAAGATTGGTTAAAAACCCTAATTGGACAAGAATAAACCTAGGGAGGAAGAAAATCACCTAATATATCATCCAATGACACAAACACACCTATTGGATGCACAAGATTGGTTAAAAACCCTAATTGGACAAGAATAAGCCTAGGGAGGACGAAAATGACCTAATTGATCATCCAATGACACAAACACACCTATTGGATGCACAAGATTGGTTAAAAACCCTAATTTAACTAGAATAAGCCTAGGGTGGACGAAAATGACCTAATTGATCATCCATTGCCACAAACACACCTATTGGATGCACAAGATTGGTTAAAAACCCTAATTGGACAAGAATAAGCCTAGGGAGGACGAAAATGACCTAATTGATCATCCAATGACACAAACACACCTATTGGATGCACAAGATTGGTTAAAAACCCTAATTCGACAAGAATATGCCTAGGGAGGACGAAAATGACCTAAATGTTAATCCAATGACACAACTCAACTTATTGGATGCACAAGATTGGTTAAAAACCCTAATTGGACAAGAATAAGCCTAGGGAGGACGAAAATGACCTAAATATTAATTCAACACAAATGAACTTATTGGATGCCCAAGATGGGTTAAAAACCCTAATTGGTCGAGAATAAGCCTATGGAGGACGAAAATGACCTAAATGTTAATCCAATGACACAACTCAACTTATTGGATGCACAAGATTGGTTAAAAACCCTAATTGGACAAGAATAAGCCTAGGGACGATGAAAATGACCTAATTGATCATCCAATGACACAAACATACCTATTGGATGCACAAGATTGGTTAAAAACCCTAATTAAACAAGAATATGCCTAGGGAGGACGAAAATTACCTAATTGATCATCCAATGACACAAACACACCAATTGGATGCACAAGATTGGTTAAAAACCCTAATTGGAGAAGTATATGCCTAGGGAGGACGAATATGACCTAAATGTTAATTCAATGACAAAAACGTACTTATTGGATGCACAACATTGGTTAAAAACTCTAATTGGACAAGAATATGCCTAAGGAGGACAAAAATGACCTAAATATTAATTCAATGACACAAACAAACTTATTGGATGCACAAGATTGGTTAAAAACCCTAATTGGACAAGAATAAGCCTAGGGAGGACGAAAATGACCTAATTGATCATCCAATGACACAAACACACCTATTGGATGCACAAGATTGGTTAAAAACCCTAATTGGACAAGAATATGCCTAGGGAGGTCGAAAATGACCTAAATATTAATTCAATGACACAAACAAAGTTATTGGATGCACAAGATTGGTTAAAAACCCTAATTGGACAAGAATAAACCTAGGGAGGACGAAAATGACCTAATTGAACATCCAATGACACAAACACACCTATTGGATGCACAAGATTGGTTAAAAACCCTAATTGGACAAGAATATGCCTAGGGAGGACGAAAATGACCTAAATATTAATTCAATGACACAAACAAACTTATTGGATGCACAAGATTGGTTAAAAACCCTAATTGGACAAGAATAAGCCTAGGGAGGACGAAAATGACCTAAATGTTAATCCCATGACACAAACACACCTATTGGATGCACAAGATTGGTTAAAAACCCTAATTGGACAAGAATAAGCCTAGGGAGGACGAAAATGACCTAATTGATCATCCAATGACACAAACACACCTATTGGATGCACAAGATTGGTTAAAAACCGTAATTGGACAAGAATAAGCCTAGGGAGGATGAAAATGACCTAATTGATCATCCAATGACACAAATGAACTTATTGGATGCACAAGATTGGTTAAAAACCCTAATTGGACAAGAATAAGCCTAGGGAGGACGAAAATGACCTAATTGATCATCCAATGACACAAACACACCTATTGGATGCACAAGATTGGTTAAAAACCCTAATTGGACAAGAATAAGCCTAGGGAGGACGAAAATGACCTAATTGATCATCCAATGACACAAACACACCTATTGGATGCACAAGATTGGTTAAAAACCCTAATTGGACAAGAATAAGCCTAGGGAGGACAAAAATGACCTAAATTGATCATCCAATGACACAAACACACCTATTGGATGCACAAGATTGGTTAAAAACCCTAATTGGACAAGAATATGCCTAGGGAGGACGAAAATGACCTAAATGTTAATCCAATGAAACAAATGAACTTATTGGATGCACAAGATTGGTTAAAAACCCTAATTGGACAAGAATAAGGCTAGGGAGAACGAAAATGACCTAATTGATCATCCAATGAAACAAACACACCTATTGGATGCAAAAGATTGGTTAAAAACCCTAATAGGACAAGAATATGCCTAGGGAGGACGAAAATGACCTAAATATTAATTCAATGACACAAACAAACTTATTGGATGCACAAGATTGGTTAAAAACCCTAATTGGACAAGAATAAGCCTAGGGAGGACGAAAATGACCTAATTGATCATCCAATGACACAAACACACCTATTGGATGCAAAAGATTGGTTAAAAACCCTAATTGAACAAGAATAAGCCTAGGGAGGACGAAAATGACCTAATTGATCATCCAATGACACAAACACACCTATTGGATGCACAAGATTGGTTAAAAACCCTAATTGGACAAGAATAGGCCTAGGGAGGATGACAATGACCTAATTGATCATCCAATGACACAAACACACCTATTGGATGCACAAGATTGGTTAAAAACCCTAATTGGACAAGAATATGCTTAGGGAGGACGAATATGACCTAAATGTTAATCCAATAACACAAATGAACTTATTGGATGCACAAGATTGGTTAAAAACCCTAATTGGACAAGAATAAGCCTAGGGAGAACGAAAATGACCTAATTGATCATCCAATGACACAAATACACCTACTGGATGCACATGATTGGTTAAAAACCCTAATTGGACAAGAATAAGCCTAGGGAGGACGAAGATGGCCTAATTGATCATCCAATGACACAAACACACCTATTGGATGCAAAAGATTGGTTAAAAACCCTAATTGAACAAGAATAAGCCTAGGGAGGACGAAAATGACCTTATTGATCATCCAATGACACAAACACACCTATTGGATGCACAAGATTGGTAAAAAAACCCTAATTGGACAAGAATATGCCAAGGGAGGACGAAAATGACCTAAATATTAATTCAATGACACAAACAAACTTATCGGATGCACAAGATTGGTTAAAAACCCTAATTGGACAAGAATAAGCCTAGGGAGGACGAAAATGGCGTAATTGATCATCCAATGACACAAACGCACCTACTGGATGCACAAGATTGGTTAAAAACCCTATTTGGACAAGAATAAGCCTAGGGAGGACGAAAATGGCCTAATTGATCATCCAAGGACACAAACACACCTATTGGATGCACAAGATTGGTTAAAAACCCTAATTGGACAAGAATATGCCTAGGGAGGACGAAAATGAACTTGTGGATCATCCAATGACACAAACACACCTATTGGATGCACAAGATTGGTTAAAAACCCTAATTGGACAAGAATATGCCTAGGGAGGACGAAAATGACCTAAATATTAATTCAATGACACAAACAAATGTATTGGATGCACAAGATTGGTTAAAAACCCTAATTGGACAAGAATAAGCCTAGGGAGGACGAAAATGACCTAATTGATCATCCAATGACACAAACACACCTATTGGATGCACAGGATTGATTAAAAACCCTAATTGGACAAGACTAAGCCTAGGGAGGACGAAAATGACCTAATTGATCATGCGACGACACAAAACACCTATTGGATGCACAAGATTGGTTAAAAACCCTAGTTGGACAAGAATATGCCTATGGAGGACGAAAATGACCTAATTGATCATCCAATGACACAAACACACCCATTGGATGCACAAGATTGGTTAAAAATCCTAATTGGACAAGAATATGCCTAGGGAGGACGAAAATGACCTAAATATTAATTCAATGACACAAACAAACTTATTGGATGCACAAGATTGGTTAAAAACCCTAATTGGACAAGAATATGCCTAGGGAGGACGAATATGACCTAAATGTGAATCCAATGACACAAATGAACTTATTGGATGCACAAGATTGGTTAAAAACCCTAATTGGACAAGAATATGCCTAGGGAGGACGAAAATGACCTAAATGTTAATCCAATGACACAACTCAACTTATTGGATGCACAAGATTGGTTAAAAACCCTAATTGGACAAGAATAAGCCTAAGGACGACGAAAATGACCTAATTGATCATCCAATGACACAAACATACCTATTGGATGCACAAGATTGGTTAAAAACCCTAATTAAACAAGAATATGCCTAGGGAGGACGAAAATGACCTAATTGATCATCCAATGACACAAACACACCAATTGGATGCACAAGATTGGTTAAAAACCCTAATTGGACAAGAATAAGCCTAGGGAGGACGAAAATGACCTAAATATTAATTCAATGACACAAACAAACTTATTGGATGCACAAGATTGGTTAAAAACCCTAATTGGACAAGAATAAGCCTAGGGTGGATGACAATGACCTAATTGATCATCCAATGACACAAACACACCTATTGGATGCACAAGATTGGTTAAAAACCCTAATTGGACAAGAATAGGTCTAGGGAGGATGACAATGACCTAATTGATCATCCAATGACACAAACACACCTATTGGATGCACAAGATTGGTTAAAAACCCTAATTGGACAAGAAAATGCCTAGGGAGGACGAAAATGACCTAATTGATCATCCAATGACACAAACACACTTATTGGATGCACAAGATTGGTTAAAAACCCTAATTGGATAAGAATATGCCTAGGGAGGATGAAAATGACCTAATTGATCATCCAATGACACAAACACACCTATTGGATGCACAAGATTGGTTAAAAACCCTAATTGGACAAGAATAAGCCTAGGGAGGACGAAAATGACCTAATTGATCATCCAATGACACAAACACACCTATTGAATGCACAAGATTGGTTAAAAACCCTAATTCGATAAGAATATGACTAGGGAGGACGAAAATGACCTAAATGTTAATCCAATGACACAAATAATCATATTGGATGCACAAGATTGGTTAAAACCCCTAATTTGTCGAGAATAAGCTTCGGGAGGACGAAAATGACCTAATTGATCATCCAATGACACAAACACACCTATTGGATGCACAAGATTGGTTAAAAACCCTAATTGGACAACAATAAGCCTAGGGAGGACGAAAATGACCTAATTGATCATCCAATGACACAAACACACCTATTGGATGCACAAGATTGGTTAAAAACCCTAATTGGACAAGAATATGCCTAGGGAGGACGAAAATGACCTAAATGTTAATCCAATGACACAAATGAACTTATTGGATGGACAAGATTGGTTAAAAATCCTAATTGGACAAGAATAAGCATAGGGAGGAAGAAAATGACCTAATTGATCATCCAATGACACAAACACACCTATTAGAAGCACAAGATTGGTTAAAAACCCTAATTGGACAAGAATAAGCCTTGGGAGGACGAAAATGACCTAATTGATCATCCAATGACACAAACACACCTATTGGATGCACAAGATTGGTTAAAAACCCTAATTCGATAAGAATATGACTAGGGAGGACGAAAATGACCTAAATGTTAATCCAATGACACAAATGAACCTATTGGATGCACAAGATGGGTTAAAAACCCTAATTGGTCGAGAATAAGCTTCGGGAGGACGACAATTACCTAATTGATCCTCCAATGACACAAACACCCCTATTTGATGCACAAGATGGGTTAAAAACCCTAATTGGACAAGAATATGCCTAGGGAGGACGAAAATGACCTAAATGTTAATCCAATGACACAAATGAACTTATTGGATGCACAAGATTGGTTAAAAACCCTAATTGGACAAGAATAAGCCTAGGGAGGACGAAAATGACCTAATTGATCATCCAATGACACAAACACACCTATTGGATGCACAAGATTCGTTCAAAACCCTAATTGGACAAGAATAAGCCTAGGGAGGACGGAAATGACCTAATTGATCATCCAAAGATAGAAACACATCTATTGGATGCACAAGATTGGTTAAAAACCCTAGTTGGACAAGAATATACCTAGGGAGGACGACAATGACCTAATTGATCATCCAATGACACAAATGAACTTATTGGATGCACAAGATTGGTTAAAAACCCTAATTGGACAAGAATAAGCCTAGGGAGGACGAAAATGACCTAATTGATCATCCAATGACACAAACACACCTATTGGATGCACAAGATTGGTTAAAAACCATAATTGGACAAGAATATGCCTAGGGAGAACGAAAATGACCTAAATGTTAATCCAATGACACAAATGAACTTATTGGATGCACAAGATTGGTTAAAAACCCTAATTGGACAAGAATAAGCATAGGGAGGACGAAAATGACCTAATTGATCATCCAATGACACAAACACACCTATTGGATGCACAAGATTGGTTAAAAACCCTAATTGGATAAGAATATGCCTAGGGAGGACGAAAATGACCTAAATGTTAATCCAATGACACAAATGAACTTATTGGATGCACAAGATTGGTTAAAAACCCTAATTGGGCAAGAATAAGCCTAGGGAGGACGAAAATGACCTAATTGATCATCCAATGACACAAACACACCTATTGGATGCACAAGATTGGTTAAAAACCCTAATTGGACAAGTATAAGCCTAGGGAGGACGAAAATGACCTAATTGATCATCCAATGACACAAACACAACTATGGGATGCACAAGATTGGTTTAAAACCCTAGTTGGACAAGAATATGCCTAGGGAGGACGAAAATGACCTAATTGATCATCCAATGACACAAATGAACTTATTGGATGCACAAGATTGGTTAAAAACCCTAATTGGACAAGAATAAGCCTAGGGAGGACGAAAATGACCTAATTGATCATCCAATGTCACAAACACACCTATTGGAAGCACAAGATTGGTTAAAAACCCTAATTGGACAAGAATATGCCTAGGGAGGACGAAAATGACCTAATTGATCATCCAATGACACAAACACACCTATTGGATGCACAATATTGGTTAAAAACCCTAATTTGACAAGAATATGCCTAGGAAGGACGAAAATGACCTAAATGTTAATCCAATGACACAAATGAACTTATTGGATGCACAAGATTGGTTAAAAACCCTAATTGGACAAGAATAAGCCTAGGGAGGACGAAAATGACCTAATTGATCATCCAATGACACAAACACACCTATTGGATGCACAAGATTGGTTAAAAACCCTAATTGGACAAGAATAAGCCTAGGGAGGACAAAAATGACCTAATTGATCATCCAATGACACAAACACACCTATTGGATGCACAAGATTGGTTAAAAACCCTAATTGGACATGAATATGCCTAGGGAGGACGAAAATGACCTAAATATTAATTCAATGACACAATCAAAGTTATTGGATGCACAAGATTGGTTAAAAACCCTAATTGGACAAGAATAAGCCTAGGGAGGACAAAAATGACCTAATTGATCATCCAATGACACAAACACACCTATTGGATGCACAAGATTGGTTAAAAACCCTAATTGGACAAGAATAAGCCTAGGGAGTACAAAAATGACCTAATTGATCATCGAATGACACAAACACACCTATTGGATGCACAAGATTGGTTAAAAACCCTAATTGGACAAGAATATGCCTAGCGAGGACGAAAATGACCTAAATATTAATTCAATGACACAAACAAACTTATCGGATGCACAAGATTGGTTAAAAACCCTAATTGGACAAGAATAAGCCTAGGGAGGACGAAAATGACCTAATTGATCATCCAATGACACAAACACACCTATTGGATGCACAAGATTGGTTAAAAACCCTAGTTGGACAAGACTATGCCTAGGGAGGACGAAAATGACCTAAATATTAAATCAATGACACAAACAAACTTATCGGATGCACAAGATTGGTTAAAAACCCTAATTGGACAAGAATAAGCCTAGGGAGGACAAAAATGACCTAATTGATCATCCAATGACACAAACACACCTATTGGATGCACAAGATTGGTTAAAAACCCTAATTGGACAAGAATAAACCTAGGGGGGACGAAAATGACCTAATTGATCATCCAATGACACAAACACACCTATTGGATGCACAAGATTGGTTAAAAACCCTAATTGGACAAGAATATGCCTAGGGAGGACGAAAATGACCTAAATATTAATTCAATGACACAAACAAACTTCTGGGATGCACAAGATTGGTTAAAAACCCTAATTGGACAAGAATAAGCCTAGGGAGGACAAAAATGACCTAATTGATCATCCAATGACACAAACACACCTATTGGATGCACAAGATTGGTTAAAAACCCTAATTGGACCAGAATAAGCCTAGGGAGGACGAAAATGACCTAATTGATCATCCAATGACACAAACACACCTATTGGATGCACAAGATTGGTTAAAAACCCTAATTCGACAAGAATATGCCTAGGGAGGACGAAAATGACCTAAATGTTAATCCAATGACACAACTCAACTTATTGGATGCACAAGATTGGTTAAAAACCCTAATTGGACAAGAATAAGCCTAGGGACGACGAAAATGACCTAATTGATCATCCAATGACACAAACATACCTATTGGATGCACAAGATTGGTTAAAAACCCTAATTAAACAAGAATATGCCTAGGGAGGACGAAAAAGACCTAATTGATCATCCAATGACACAAACACACCAATTGGATGCACAAGATTGGTTAAAAACCCTAATTGGACAAGAATAAGCCTAGGGAGGACGAAAATGACCTAAATATTAATTCAATGACACAAACAAACTTATTGGATGCACAAGATTGGTTAAAAACCCCAATTGGACAAGAATAAGCCTAGGGAGGACGAAAATGACCTAATTGATCATCCAATGACACAAACACACCTATTGGATGCACAAGATTGGTTAAAAACCCTAGTTGGACAAGAACATGCCTAGGGAGGACGAAAATGACCTAATTGATCATCCAATGACACTAATGAACCTATTGGATGCACAAGATTGGTTAAAAACCCTAATTGGACAAGAATAAGCCTAGGGAGGACAAAAATGACCTAATTGATCATCCAATGACACAAACACACCTATTGGATGCACAAGATTGGTTAAAAACCCTAATTGGACAAGAATAAGCCTAGGGAGGACGAAAATGACCTAATTGATCATCCAATGACACAAACACACCTATTGGATGCACAAGATTGGTTAAAAACCCTAACTGGACAAGAATATGCCTAGGGAGGACGAAAATGGCCTAATTGATCATCCAATGACACAAACACACCTATTGGATGCACAAGATTGGTTAAAAACCCTAATTGGACAAGAATATGCCTAGGGAGGACGAATATGACCTAAATGTTAATTCAATGACAAAAACGAACTTATTGGATGCACAACATTGGTTAAAAACCCTAATTGGACAAGAATAAGCCTAGGGAGGACGAAAATGACCTAAATATTAATTCAATGACACAAACAAACTTATTGGATGCACAAGATTGGTTAAAAACCCTAATTGGACAAGAATAAGCCTAGGGAGGACGACAATGACCTAATTGATCATCCAATGACACAAACACACCTATTGGATGCACAAGATTGGTTAAAAACCCTAATTGGACAAGAATATGCCTATGGAGGACGAAAATGACCTAAATATTAATTCAACACAAATGAACTTATTGGATGCACAAGATGGGTTAAAAACCCTATTTGGTCGAGAATAAGTTTAGGGACGACGAAAATGACCTAATTGATCATCCAATGACACAAACATACCTATTGGATGCACAAGATTGGTTAAAAACCCTAATTAAACAAGAATATGCCTAGGGAGGACGAAAATGACCTAATTGATCATCCAATGACACAAACACACCAATTGGATGCACAAGATTGGTTAAAAACCCTAATTGGACAAGAATAAGCCTAGGGAGGACGAAAATGACCTAAATATTAATTCAATGACACAAACAAACTTATTGGATGCACAAGATTGGTTAAAAACCCTAATTGGACAAGAATAGGCCTAGGGAGGATGACAATGACCTAATTGATCATCCAATGACACAAACACACCTATTGGATGCACAAGATTGGTTAAAAACCCTAATTGGACAAGAATATGCCTAGGGAGGACGAAAATGACCTAATTGATCATCCAATGACACAAACACACCTATTGGATTCACAAGATTGGTTAAAAACCCTAATTGGATAAGAATATGCCTAGGGAGGATGAAAATGACCTAATTGATCATCCAATGACACAAACACACCTATTGGATGCACAATATTGGTTAAAAACCCTAATTGGACAAGAATAAGCCTAGGGAGGACGAAAATGACCTAACTGATCATCCAATGACACAAACACACCTATTGGATGCACAAGATTGGTTAAAAACCCTAATTGGACAAGAATATGCCTAGAGAGATCGAAAATGACCTAAATTGATCATCCAATGACACAAACACACCTATTGGAAGCACAAGATTGGTTAAAAACCCTAATTGGACAAGAATATGCCTAGGGAGGACGAAAATGACCTAAATGTTAATCCGATGACACAAATGAACTTATTGGATGCACAAGATTGGTTAAAAACCCTAATTGGACAAGAATAAGCCTAGGGAGGACGAAAAGGACCTAATTGATCATCCAATGACACAAACACATCTATTGGAAGCACAAGATTGGTTAAAAACCCTAATTGGACAAGAATATGCCTAGGGAGGACGAAAATGACCTAATTGATCATCCAATGACACAAATGAACTTATTGGATGCACAAGATTGGTTAAAAACCCTAATTGGACAAGAATAAGCCTAGGGAGGGCGAAAATGACCTAATAGATCATTTCGATGACACAAACACACCTATTGGATGCAAAAGATTGGTTAAAAACCCTAATTTGACAAGAATATGCCTAAGGAGGACGAAAATGACCTAAATATTAATTCAATGACACAAACAAAGTTATTGGATGCACAAGATTGGTTAAAAACCCTAATTTGTCAAGAATAAGCCTAGGAGGACGAAAATGACCTAATTGATCATCCAATGACACAAACACACCTATTGGAAGCACAAGATTAGATAAAAACCCTAATTGGACAAGAATATGCCTAGGGAGGACGAAAATGACCTAACTGTTAATCCAATGACACAAATGAACTTATTGGATGCACAATATTGGTTAAAAACCCTAATTGGACAAGAATAAGCCTAGGGAGGACGAAAATGACCTAATTGATCATCCAATGACACAAACACACCTATTGGAAGCACAAGATTGGTTAAAAACCCTAATTGGACAATAATATGCCTAGGGAGGACGAAGATGACCTAAATGTTAATCCAATGACACAAATGAACTTATTGGATGCACAAGATTGGCTAAAAACCCTAATTGGACAAGAATAAGCCTAGGGAGGACGAAAATGACCTAATTGATCATCCAATGACACAAACACACCTATTGGATGCACAAGATTGGTTAAGAACGCTAGTTGGACAAGAATATGCCTAGGGAGGACGAAAATGACCTAAATATTAGTTCAATGACACAAACAAAGTTATTGGATGCACAAGATTGGTTAAAAACCCTAATTGGACAAGAATAAGCCTAGGGAGGACGAAAATGACCTAATTGATCATCCAATGACACAAACACACCTATTGGATGCACAAGATTGGTTAAAAACCCTAATTGGACAAGAATAAGCCTAGGGAGGACGAAAATGACCTAATTGATCATCCAATGACACAAACACACCTATTGGATGCACAAGATTGGTTTAAAACCCTAGTTGGACAAGAGTATGCCTAGGGAGGACGAAAATGACCTAATTGATCATCCAATGACACAAATGAACTTATTGGATGCACAAGATTGGTTAAAAACCCTAATTGGACAAGAATAAGCCTAGGGAGGACGAAAATGACCTAATTGATCATCCAATGACACAAACACACCTATTGGATGCACAAGATTGGTTAAAAACCCTAATTTGACAAGAATATGCCTAGGGATGACGAAAATGACCTAAATTGATCATCCAATGACACAAACACACCTATTGGATGCACAAGATTGATTAAAAACCCTAATTGGACAAGAATAAGCCTAGGGAGGATGAAAATGACCTAATTGATCATCCAATGACACAAACACACCTATTGGATGCACAAGATTGGTTTAAAACCCTAGTTGGACAAGAATATGCCTAGGGAGGACGAAAATGACCTAATTGATCATCCAATGACACAAACAAAGTTATTGGATGCACAAGATTGGTTAAAAACCCTAATTGGACAAGAATAAGCCTAGGGAGGACGAAAATGACCTAATTGATCATCCAATGACACAAACACACCTATTGGATGCACAAGATTGGTTAAAAACCCTAATTGGACAAGAATATGCCTAGGGAGGACGAAAATGACCTAAATATTAATTCAATGACACAAACAAAGTTATTGGATGCACAAGATTGGTTAAAACCCCTAATTGGACAAGAATAAGCCTAGGGAGGACGAAAATAACCTAATTGATCATCCAATGACACAAACACACCTATTGGATGCACAAGATTGGTTAAAAACCCTAATTGGACAAGAATATGCCTAGGGAGGACGAAAATGTCTTAATTGATCATCCAATGACACAAACACACCTCTTGGATGCACAAGATCGGTTAAAAATCCTAATTGGACAAGAATAAGCCTAGGGAGGACGAAAATGACCTAATTGATCATCCAATGACACAAACACACCTATTGGATGCACAAGATTGGTTAAAAACCCTAATTGGACAAGAATATGCCTAGGGAGGACGAAAATGACCTAATTGATCATCCAATGACACAAACAGACCTATTGGATTCACAAGATTGGTTAAAAATCCTAATTGGACAAGGATATGCCTAGGGAGGACGAAAATGACCTAATTGATCATCCAATGACACAAATGAACTTATTGGATGCACAAGATTGGTTAAAAACCCTAATTGGACAAGAATAAGCCTAGGGAGGACGAAAATGACCTAATTGATCATCCAATGACACAAACACACCTATTGGATGCACAAAATTGGTTAAAAACCCTAGTTGGACAAGAACATGACTAGGGTGGACGAAAATGACCTAATTGATCATCCAATGACACAAATACACCTATTGGAGGCACAAGATTGGTTAAAAACCCTAGTTGGACAAGAATAAGCCTAGGGAGGACGAAAATGACCTAATTGATCATCCAATGACACAAATGAACTTATTGGATGCACAAGATTGGTTAAAAACCCTAATTGGACAAGAATAAGCCTAGGGAGGACGAAAATGACCTAATTGATCATCCAATGACACAAACACACCTATTGGATGCACAAGATTGGTTAAAAATCCTAATTGGACAAGAATATGCCTTGGGAGGACGAAAATGACCTAAATGTTAATCCAATGACACAAATGAACTTATTGGATGCACAAGATTGGTTAAAAACCCTAATTGGACAAGAATATGCCTAGGGAGGACGAATATGACCTAAATGTTAATCCAATAACACAAATGAACTTATTGGATGCAAAAGATTGGTTAAAAACCCTAATTGGACAATAATAAGCCTAGGGAGGACGAAAATGACCTAATTGATCATACAATGACACAAACACACCTATTGGATGAACAAAATTGGTTAAAAACCCTTGTTGGACAAGAACATGCCTAGGGAGGACGAAAATGACCTAATTGATCATCCAATGACAGAAACACACCTATTGGATGCACAAGATTGGTTAAAAACCCTAATTGGACATGAATATGCCTAGGGAGGACGAAAATGACCTAATTGATCATCCAATGACACAAACACACCTATTGGATGCACAAGATTGGTTAAAAACCCTAACTGGACAAGAATATGCCTAGGGAGGACGAAAATGACCTAATTGATCATCCAATGATACAAACACACCTATTGGATGCACAAGATTGGGTAAAAACCCTAATTGGACAAGAATATGCCTAGGGAGGACGAAAATGACCTAATTGATCATCCAATGACACAAACACACCTATTGGAGGCACAAGATTGGTTAAAAACCCTAGTTGGACAAGAATAAGCCTAGGGAGGACGAAAATGACCTAATTGATCATCCAATGACACAAATGAACTTATTGGATGCACAAGATTGGTTAAAAACCCTAATTGGACAAGAATAAGCCTAGGGAGGACGAAAATGACCTAATTGATGATCCAATGACACAAACACACCTATTGGATGCACAAGATTGGTTAAAAACCCTAATTGGACAAGAATATGCCTAGGGAGGACGAAAATGATCTAAATGTTAATCCAATGACACAAATGAACTTATTGGATGCACAAGATTGGTTAAAAACCCTAACCGAACAAGAATAAGCCTAGGGAGGACGAAAATGACCTAATTGATCATCCAACGACACAAACACACCTATTGGATGCACAAGATTGGTTAAAAATCCTAATTGGACAAGAATATGCCTAGGGAGGATGAAAATAACCTAAATATTAATTCAATAACACAAACAAAGTTATTGGATGCACAAGATAGGTTAAAAACCCTAATTGGACAAGAATAAGCCTAGGGAGAACGAAAATGACCTAAATGTTAATCCAATGACACAACTCAACTTATTGGATGCACAAGATTGGTTAAAAACCCTAATTGGACAAGAATAAGCCTAGGGAGGACGAAAATGACCTCATTGATCATCCAATGACACAAACACACCTATTGGATGCACAAGATTGGTTAAAAACCCTAATTGGACAAGAATATGCCTAGGGAGGACGAAAATGACCTAAATATTAATTCAATGACACAAACAAAGTTATTGGATGCACAAGATTGGTTAAAAACCCTAATTGGACAAGAAATAGCCTAGGGAGGACGAAAATGTCCTAATTGATCATCCAATGACACAAACACACCTATTGGATGCACATGATCGGATAAAAACCCAAATTGGCCAAGAAATAGCCTAGGGAGGACGAAAATGACCTAATTGATCATCCAATGACACAAACACACCTATTGGATGCACATGATCGGTTAAAAACCCTAATTGGACAAGAATAAGCCTAGGGAGGACGAAAATGACCTAATTGATCATCCAATGACACAAACACACCTATTGGATGCACAAGATTGGTTAAAAACCCTAATTGGACAAGAATAAGCCTAGGGAGGACGAAAATGACCTAATTGATCATCCAATGACACAAACACACCTATTAGATGCACAAGATTGGTTAAAAACCCTAGTTGGACAAGAATATGCCTAGGGAGGACGAAAATGACCTAAATATTAATTCAATGACACGAATGAACTTAATGGATGCACAAGATTGGTTAAAAACCCTAATTGGACAAGAATAAGTCTAGGGAGGACGAAAATGACCTAATTGATCATCCAATGACACAAACACACCTATTGGATGCACAAGATTGGTTAAAAACCCTAATTGGACAAGAATATGCCTAGGGAGTACGAAAATGACCTAATTGATCATCCAATGACACAAACACACCTATTGGATGCACAAGATTGGTTAAAAACCCTAATTGGACAAGAATAAGCCTAGGGAGGACGAAAATGACCTAATTGATCATCCAATGACACAAACACACCTATTAGATGCACAAGATGGGTTAAAAACCCTAATTGGACAAGAATATGACTAGGGAGGACGAAAATGACCTAAATGTTAATCCAATGACACAAATGAACTTATTAGATGTACAAGATTGGTTAAAAACCCTAATTGGACAAGAATAAGTCTAGGGAGGACGAAAATGACCTAATTGATCATCCAATGACACAAACACACCTATTGGATGCACAAGATTGGTTAAAAACCCTAATTGGATAAGAATATGCCTATGGAGGACGAAAATGACCTAATTGATCATCCAATGACACAAACACACCTATTGGATGCACAAGATTGGTTAAAAACCCTAATTGGACAAGAATAAGCCTAGGGAGGACGAAAATGACCTAATTGATCATCCAATGACACAAACACACCTATTGGATGCACAAGATTGGTTAAAAACCCTAATTGGACAAGAATATGCCTAGGGAGCACAAAAATGACCTAAATATTAATTCAATGACATAAACAAACTTGTTGGATGCACAAGATTGGTTAAAAACCCTAATTGGAGAAGAATAAGCCTAGGGAGGACGAAAATGACCTAATTGATCATCCAATGACACAAACACACCTATTGGAAGCACAAGATTGGTTAAAAACCCTAATTGGACAAGAATATGCCTAGGGAGGACGAAAATGACCTAAATGTTAATCCAATGACACAAATGAACTTATTGGATGCACAAGATTGGTTACAAACCCTAATTGGACAAGAATAAGCCTAGGGAGGACGAAAATGACCTAATTGATCATCCAATGACACAAACACACTTATTGGATGCACAAGATTGGTTAAAAACCCTAATTGGACAAGAATAAGCCTATGGAGGACGAAAATGACCTAATTGATCATCCAATGACACAAACACACCTATTGGATGCACAAGATTGGTTAAAAACCCTAATTAGACAAGAATAAGCCTAGGGAGGACGAAAATGACCTAATTGATCATCCAAAGACACAAACACATCTATTGGATGCACAAGATTGGTTAAAAACCCTAGTTGGACAAGAATATACCTAGGGAGGACGAAAATGACCTAATTGATCATCCAATGACACAAATGAACTTATTGGATGCACAAGATTGGTTAAAAACCCTAATTGGACAAGAATAAGCCTAGGGAGGACGAAAATGACCTAATTGATCATCCAATGACACAAACACACCTATTGGAAGCACAAGATTGGTTAAAAACCCTAATTGGACAAGAATATGCCTAGGGAGGACGAAAATGACCTAAATGTTAATCCAATGACACAAATGAACTTATTGGATGCACAAGATTGATTAAAAACCCTAATTGGACAAGAATAAGGGTAGGGAGGATGAAAATGACCTAATTGATCATCCAATGACACAAACACACCTATTGGATGCACAAGATTGGTTAAAAACCCTAATTGGACCAGAAAATGCCTAGGGAGGACGAAAATGACCTAAATATTAATTCAATGACATAAACAAACTTATTGGATGCACAAGATTGGTTAAAAACCCTAATTGGACAAGAATAAGCCTATAGTGGACGAAAATGACCTAATTGATCATCCAATGACACAAACACCCCTATTGGATGCACAAGATTGGTTAAATACCCTAATTGGACAAGAATAAGCCTAGGGAGGACGAAAATGACCTAATTGATCATCCAAAGACACAAACACATCTATTGGATGCACAAGATTGGTTAAAAACCCTAGTTGGACAAGAATATGCCTAGGGAGGACGAAAATGACCTAATTGATCATCCAATGACACAAATGAACTTATTGGATGCACAAGATTGGTTAAAAACCCTAATTGGACAAGAATAAGCCTAGGGAGGACGAAAATGACCTAATTGATCATCGATTGACACAAACACACCTATTGGATGCACAAGATTGGTTAAAAACCCTAATTGGACAAGAATAAGCCTAGGGAGGACGAAAATGACCTAATTGATCATCCAATGACACAAACACACCTATTGGATGCACAAGATTGGTTAAAAACCCTAGTTGGACAAGAATATGCCTAGGGAGGACGAAAATGACCTAATTGATCATCCAAGGACACAAATGAACTTATTGGATGCACAAGATTGGTTAAAAACCCTAATTGGACAAGAATAAGCATAGAAAGGACGAAAATGACCAAATTGATCATCCAATGACACAAACACACCTATTGGATGCACAAGATTGGTTAAAAACCCTAATTGGACAAGAATATGCCTAGGGAGGACGAAAATGACCTAAATGTTAATCCAATGACACAAATGAACTTATTGGATGCACAAGATTGGTTAAAAACCCTAATGGGACAAGAATAAGCCTAGGAAGGACGAAAATGACCTAATTGATCATCCAATGACACAAACACACCTATTGGATGCACAAGATTGGTTAAAAACCCTAATTGGACAAGAATATGCCTAGGGAGGACGAAAATGACCTAAATATTAATTCAATGACACAAACAAAGTTATTGAATACACAAGATTGGTTAAAAACCCTAATTGGACAAGAATAAGCCTAGGGAGGACGAAAATGACCTAATTGATCATCCAATGACACAAACACACCTATTGGATGCACAAGATTGGTTAAAAACCATAATTGGACAAGAATAAGCCTAGGGAGGACGAAAATGACCTAATTGATCATCCAATGACACAAACACACCTATTGGATGCACAAGATTGGTTAAAAACACTAGGTTGACAAGAATATGCCTAGGGAGGACGAAAATGACCTAATTGATCATCCAATGACACAAATGAACTTATTGGATGCACAAGATTGGTTAAAAACCCTAATTGGACAAGAATAAGCCTAGGGAGGACGAAAATGACCTAATTGATCATCCAATGACACAAACACACCTATTGGATGCACAAGATTGGTTAAAAACCCTAGTTGGACAAGAATATGCCTAGGGAGGACGAAAATGACCTAATTGATCATCCAATGACACAAAGGAACTTATTGGATGCATAAGATTGGTTAAAAACCCTTATTGGACAAGAATAAGCCTAGGGAGGACGAAAATGACCTAATTGATCATCCAATGACACAAACACACCTATTGGAAGCACAAGATTGGTTCAAAACCCTAATTGGACAAGAATATGCCTAGGGAGAACGAAAATGACCTAACTGTTAATCCAATGACACAAATGAACTTATTGGATGCACAAGATAAGTTAAAAACCATAATTGGACAAGAATAAGCCTAGGGAGGACGAAAATGACCTAATTGATCATCCAATGACACAAACACACCTATTGGATGCACAAGATTGGTTAAAAACCCTAGTTGGACAAGAATATGCCTAGGGAGGACGAAAATGACCTAAATATTAATTCAATGACACAAACAAAGTTATTGGATGCACAAGATTGGTTAAAAACCCTAATTGGACAAGAATAAGCCTAGGGAGGACGAAAATGACCTAATTGATCATCAATTGACACAAACACACCTATTAGATGCACAAGATTGGTTTAAAACCCTAGTTGGACAAGAATATGCCTAGGGAGGACGAAAATGACCTAATTGATCATCCAATGACACAAATGAACTTATTGGATGCACAAGATTGGTTAAAAACCATAATTGGACAAGAATAAGCCTAGGGAGGACGAAAATGACCTAATTGATCATCCAATGAAACAAACACACCTATTGGAAGCACAAGATTGGTTAAAAACCCTAATTGGACAAGAATATGCCTAGGGAGGACGAAAATGACCTAAATGTTAATCCAATGACACAAATGAACTTATTGGATGCACAAGATTGGTTAAAAACCCTAATTGGACGAGAATAAGCCTAGGGAGGACGAAAATGACCTAATTGATCATCCAATGACACAAACACACCTATTGGAAGCACAAGATTGGTTAAAAACCCTAATTGGACAATAATATGACTAGGGAGGACGAAGATGACCTAAATGTTAATCCAATGACACAAATGAACTTATTGGATGCACAAGATTGGTTAAAAACCCTAATTGGACAAGAATAAGCCTAGGGAGGACGAAAATGACCTAATTGATCATCCAATGACACAAACACACCTATTGGATGCACAAGATTGGTTAAAAACCCTAGTTGGACAAGAATATGCCTAGGGAGGACGAAAATGACCTAAATATTAATTCAATGACGCAAAAAAAGTTATTGGATGCACAAGATTGGTTAAAAACCCTAATTGGACAACAATATGCCTAGGGAGGACGAAAATGACCTAAATATTAATTCAATGACATAAACAAACTTATTGGATGCACAAGAATGGTTAAAAACCCTAATTGGACAAGAATAAGCCTAGGGAGGACGAAAATGACCTAATTGATCATCAAATGACACAAACACACCTATTGGAAGCACAAGATTGGTTAAAAACCCTAATTGGACAAGAATATTCCTAGGGAGGACGAAAATGACCTAAATGTTAATCCAATGACAAAAATGAACTTATTGGATGCACAAGATTTGTTAAAAACCCTAATTGGATAAGAATAAGCCTAGGGAGGACGAAAATGACCTAATTGATCATCCAATGACACAAACACACCTATTGGATTCACAAGATTTGTTAAAAACCCTAATTGGACAAGAATATGCCTAGGGAGGAGGAAAATGACCTAAATATTAATTCAATGACGCAAACAAAGTTATTGGATGCACAAGATTGGTTAAAAACCCTAATTGGACAAGAATAAGCCTAGGGAGGACGAAAATGACCTAATTGATCATCCAATGACACAAACACACCTATTGGATGCACAAGATTGGTTAAAAACCCTAATTGGACAAGAATATGCCTAGGGAGGATGAAAATGACCTAAATGTTAATCCAATGACACAAACAAACTTATTGGATGCACAAGATTGGTTAAAAACCCTAATTGGACAAGAATAAGCCTAGGGAGGACGAAAATGACCTAATTGATCATCCAATGACACAAACACACCTATTGGATGCACAAGATTGGTTAAAAACCCTAATTGGACTAGAATATGCCTTAGGAGGACGAAAATGACCTAAATATTAATTCAATGACATAAACAAAGTTATTCGATGCACAAGATTGGTTAAAAACCCTAATTGGACAAGAATAAGCCTAGGGAGGACGAAAATGACCTAATTGATCATCCAATGACACAAACACACCTATTGGATGCACAAGATTGGTTAAAAACCCTAATTGGAAAAGAATAAGCCTAGGGAGGACGAAAATGACCAAATTGATTATCCAATGACACAAACACACCTATTGGATTCACAAGATTGGTTAAAAACGCTAATTGGACAAGAATAAGCATAGGGAGGACGAAAATGACCTAATTGATCATCCAATGACACAAACAAACCTATTGGATGCAACAGATTGGTTTAAAACCCTAGTTGCACAAGAATATGCCTAGGGAGGACGAAAATGACCTAATTGATCATCCAATGACACAAATGAACTTATTGGATGCACAAGATTGGTTAAAAACCCTAATTGGACAAGAATAAGCCTAGGGAGGACGAAAATGACCTAATTGATCATCCAATGACACAAACACACCTATTGGATGCACAAGATTGGTATAAAACCCTAGTTGGACAAGAATATGCCTAGGGAGGACGAAAATGACCTAATTGATCATCCAATGACACAAATGAACTTATTGGATGCACAAGATTGGTTAAAAACCCTAATTGGACAAGAATAAGCCTAGGGAGGACGAAAATGACCTAATTGATCATCCAATGACACAAACACACCTATTGGATGCACAAGATTGGTTAAAAACCCTAATTGGACAAGAATATGCCTAGGGAGGACGAAAATGACCTAAATATTAATTCAATGACACAAACAAAGTTATTGGATGCACAAGATTGATTAAAAACCCTAATTTGACAAGAATAAGTCTAGGTAGGACGAAAATGACCTAATTGATCATCCAATGACACAAACACACCTATTGGATGCACAAGATTGGTTAAAAACCCTAATTGGACATGAATAAGCCTAGGGACGACGAAAACGACCTAATTGATCATCCATTGACACAAACACACCTATTGGATGAACAAGATTGGTTAAAAACCCTAATTGGACAAGAATAAGCCTAGGGAGGACGAAAATGACCTAATTGATCATCCAATGACACAAACACACCTATTGGATGCACAAGATTGGTTAAAAACCCTAATTGGACAAGAATATGCCTAGGGAGGACGAAAATGACCTAAATATTAATTCAATGACACAAACAAAGTTATTGGATGCACAAGATTGGTTAAAAACCCTAATTGGACAAGAATAAGCATAGGGAGGACGAAAATGACCTAATTGATCATCCAATGACACAAATGAACTTATTGGATGCACAAGATTGGTTAAAAACCCTAATTGGACAAGAATAAGCCTAGGGAGGACGAAAATGACCTAATTGATCATCCAATGACACAAACACACCTATTGGATGCACAAGATTGGTTAAGAACCCTAGTTGGACAAGAATATGCCTAGGGAGGACGAAAATGACCTAAATATTAATTCAATGACACAAACAAAGTTATTGGATGCACAAGATTGGTTAAAAACCCTAATTGGACAAGAATAAGCCTAGGGAGGACGAAAATGACCTAATTGATCATCAATTGACACAAACACACCTACTGGATGCACAAGATTGGTTAAAAACCCTAATTGGACAAGAATAAGCCTAGGGAGGACGAAAATGACCTAATTGATCATCCAATGACACAAATACACCTATTAGATGCACAAGATTGGTTTAAAACCCTAGTTGGACAAGAATATGCCTAGGGAGGACGAAAATGACCTAATTGATCATCCAATGACACAAATGAACTTACTGGATGCACAAGATTGGTTAAAAACCCTAATTGGACAAGAATAAGCCTAGGGAGGACGAAAATGACCTAATTGATCATCCAATGACACAAACACACCTATTTGAAGCACAAGATTTGTTAAAAACCCTAATTGGACAAGAATATGCCTAGGGAGGACGAAAATGACCTAAATGTTAATCCAATGACACAAATGAACTTATTGGATGCACAAGATTGGTTTAAAACCCTAATTGGACAAGAATAAGCCTAGGTGGGACGAAAATAACCTAATTGATCATCCAATGACACAAACACACCTATTGGATGCACAAGATTGGTTAAAAACCCTAATTGGACAAGAATATGCCTAGGGAGGACGAAAATGACCTAAATATTAATTCAATGTCACAATCAAAGTTATTGGATGCACAAGATTGGTTAAAAACCCTAATTGGACAAGAATAAGTCTAGGGAGGACGAAAATGACCTAATTGATCATCCAATGACACAAACACACCTATTGGATGCACAAGATTGGTTAAAAACCCTAGTTGGACAAGAATATGCCTAGGGAGGACGAAAATGACCTAATTGATCATCGAATGACACAAATGAACTTATTGGATGCACAAGATTTGTTGAAAACCCTAATTGGACAAGAATAAGCCTACGAAGGAAGAAAATGACCTAATTGATCATCCAATGACACAAACACACCTATTAGATGCACAAGATTGGTTTAAAACCCTAGTTGGACAAGAATATGCCTAGGGAGGACGAAAATGACCTAATTGATCATCCAATGACACAAACACACCTATTGGATGCACAAGATTGGTTAAAAACCCTAATTGGACAATAATATGCCTAGGGAGCACAAAGATGACCTAAATGTTAATCCAATGACACAAACACACCTATTGGATGCACAAGATTGGTTAAAAACCCTAGTTGGACAAGAATATGCCTAGGGAGGACGAAAATGACCTAAATATTAATTCAATGACACAAACAAAGTTATTGGATGCACAAGATTGGTTAAAAACCCTAATTGGACAAGAATAAGCCTAGGGAGGACGAAAATGACCTAATTGATCATCAATTGACACAAACACACCTATTGGATGCACAAGATTGGTTAAAAACCCTAATAGGACAAGAATAAGCCTAGGGAGGACGAAAATGACCTAATTGATCATCCAATGACACAAATGAACTTATTGGATGCACAAGATTTGTTGAAAACCCTAATTGGACAAGAATAAGCCTAGGAAGGACGAAAATGACTTAATTGATCATCCAATGACACAAACACACCTATTAGATGCACTAGATTGGTTTAAAACCCTAGTTGGACAAGAATATGCCTAGGGAGGACGAAAATGACCAAATTGATCATCCAATGACACAAATGAACTTATTGGATGCACAAGATTTGTTGAAAACCCTAATTGGACAAGAATAAGCCTAGGAAGGACGAAAATGACCTAATTGATCATCCAATGACACAAACACACCTATTAGATGCACAAGATTGGTTTAAAACCCTAGTTGGACAAGAATATGCCTAGGGAGGACGAAAATGACCTAATTGATCATCCAATGACACAAACACACCTATTGGATGCACAAGATTGGTTAAAAACCCTAATTGGACAATAATATGCCTAGGGAGGACGAAGATGACCTAAATGTTAATCCAATGACACAAACACACCTATTGGATGCACAAGATTGGTTAAAAACCCTAGTTGGACAAGAATATGCCTAGGGAGGACGAAAATGACCTAAATATTAATTCAATGACACAAACAAAGTTATTGGATGCACAAGATTGGTTAAAAACCCTAATTGGACAAGAATAAGCCTAGGGAGGACGAAAATGACCTAATTGATCATCAATTGACACAAACACACCTATTGGATGCACAAGATTGGTTAAAAACCCTAATTGGACAAGAATAAGCCTAGGGAGGACGAAAATGACCTAATTGATCATCCAATTACTCAAACACACCTATTAGATGCACAAGATTGGTTTAAAACCCTAGTTGGACAAGAATATGCCTAGGGAGGACGAAAATAACCTAATTGATCATCCAATGACACAAATGAACTTATTGGATGCACAAGATTGGTTAAAAACCCTAATTGGACAAGAATAAGCCTAAGGAGGACGAAAATGACCTAATTGATCATCCAATGACACAAACACACCTATTGGAAGCACATGATTCGTTAAAAACGCTAATTGGACAAGAATATGCCTAGGGAGGACGATAATGACCTAACTGTTAATCCAATGACACAAATGAACTTATTGGATGCACAAGATTGGTTAAAAACCCTAATTGGACAAGAATAAGCCTAGGGAGGGCGAAAATGACCTAATTGATCATCCAATGACACAAACACACCTATTGGATGCACAAGATTGGTTAAAAACCCTAATTGGACAAGAATAAGCCTAGGGAGGATGAAAATGACCTAATTGATCATCCAATGACACAAACACACCTATTGGATGCACAAGATTGATTAAAAACCCTAGTTTGACAAGAATAAGCCACGGGAGGACGAGAATGACCTAATTGATCATCCAATGACACAAACACACCTATTGGATGCACAAGATTGGTTAAAAACCCTAATTGGACAAGAATAAGCCTAGGGAGGACGAAAATGACCTAATTGATCATCCAATGACACAAACACACCTATTGGATGCACAAGATTGGTTAAAAACTCTAATTGGACAAGAATAAGCCTTGGGAGGACGAAAATGACCTAATTGATCATCCAATGACACAAACACACCTATTGGATGCACAAGATTGGTTAAAAACCCTAATTGGACAAGAATAAGCCTAGGGAGGACGAAAATGACCTAATTGATCATCCAATGACACAAACACACCTATTGGATGCACAAGATTGGTTAAAAACCCTAGTTGGACAAGAATATGCCTAGGGAGGACGAAAATGACCTAATTGATCATCCAATGACACAAATGAACTTATTGGATGCACAAGATTTGTTGAAAACCCTAATAGGACAAGAATAAGCCTAGGGAGGACGAAAATGACCTAATTTATCATCCAATGACACAAACACACCTATTAGATGCACAAGATTGGTTTAAAACCCTAGTTGGACAAGAATATGCCTAGGGAGGACGAAAATGACCTAATTGATCATCCAATGACACAAATGAACTTATTGGATGCACAAGATTGGTTAAAAACCCTAATTGGACAAGAATAAGCCTAGGGAGGACGAAAATGACCTAATTGATCATCCAATGACACAAACACACCTATTGGATGCACAAGATTGGTTAAAAACCCTAATTGGACAAGAATAAGCCTAGTGAGGACGAAAATGACCTAATTGGTTATCCAATGACACAAACACACCTATTGGAAGCACAAGATTGGTTAAAAACCCTAGTTGGACAAGAATATGCCTAGGGAGGACGGAAATGACCTAATTGATCATCCAATGACACAAATGAACTTATTGGATGCACAAGATTGGTTAAAAACCCTAATTGGACAAGAATAAGCATAGAAAGGACGAAAATGACCTAATTGATCATCCAATGACACAAACACACCTATTGGATGCACAAGATTGGTTAAAAACCCTAATTGGATAAGAATATGCCTAGGGAGGACGAAAATGACCTAAATGTGAATCCAATGACACAAATGAACTTATTGGATGCACAAGATTGGTTAAAAACCTAATTCGACAAGAATAAGCCTAGGGAGAATGAAAATGACCTAAATGTTAATCCAATGACACAACTCAACTTATTGGATGCACAAGATTGGTTAAAAACCCTAATTGGACAAGAATAAGCCTAGGGAGGACGAAAATGGCCTAATTGATCATCCAATGACACAAACACACCTATTGGATGCACAAGATTGGTTAAAAACCCTAATTGGAAAAGAATATGCCTAGGGAGGACGAAAATGACGTAAATATTAATTCAATGACACAAACAAAGTTATTGGATGCACAAGATTGGTTAAAAACCCTAATTGGACAAGAATAAGTCTAGGGAGGACGAAAATGACCTAATTGATCATCCAATGACACAAACACACCTATTGGATGCACAAGATTGGTTAAAAACCCTAATTGGACAAGAATAAGCCTAGGGAGGACGAAAATGACCTAATTGATCATCCAATGACACAAACACACCTATTGGATGCACAAGATTGGTTAAAAACCCTAATTGGACAAGAATTAGCCTAGGGAGGATGAAAATGACCTAAATGTTAATTCAATGACAAAAACGAACTTATTGGATGCACAAGATTGGTTAAAAACCCTAATTGGACAAGAATATAACTAGGGAGGACGAAAATGACCTAAATGTTAATCCAATGACACAAATGAGCTTATTGGATGCACAAGATTGGTTAAAAACCCTAATTGGACAAGAATAAGCCTAGGGAGGACGAAAATGACCTAATTGATCATCCAATGACACAAACACACCTATTGGATGCACAAGATTGGTTAAAAACCCTAATTGGACAAGAATAAGCCTAGGTATGACGAAAATGACCTAATTGATCATCCAATGACACAAACACACCTATTGGATGCACAAGATTGGTTAAAAACCCTAATTGGAAAAGAATATGCCTAGGGAGGACGAAAAAGACCTAATTAATCATCCATTGACACAAATGAACTTATTGGATGCACAAGATTAGTTAAAAACCCTAATTGGACAAGAATAAGCCTAGGGAGGACGAAAATGACCTAATTGATCATCCAATGACACAAACACACCTATTGGATACACAAGATTGGTTAAAAACCCTAATTGGACAAGAATAAGCCTAGGGAGGACGAAAATGACCTAATTGATCATCCATTTCCACAAACACACCTATTGGATGCACAAGATTGGTTAAAAACCCTAATTGGACAAGAATATGCCTAGGGAGGACAAAAATGACCTAATTGATCATCCAATACACAAACACACCTATTGGATGCACAAGATTGGTTAAAAACCCTAATTGGACAAGAATATGCCTAGGGAGGACGAAAATGACCTAAATATTAATTCAATGACACAAACAAAGTTATTGGATGCACAAGATTGGTTAAAAACCCTAATTGGACAAGAATAAGCCTAAGGAGGACGAAAATGACCTAATTGATCATCCAATGACACAAACACACCTATTGGATGCACAAGATTGGTTAAAAACCCTAATTGGACAAGAATATCTCTAGGGAGGAAGAAAATGACCTAAATATTAATTCAATGACACAAACAAAGTTATTGGATGCACAAGATTGGTTAAAAACTCTAATTGGACAAGAATAAGCCTAGGGAGGACGAAAATGACCTAATTGATCATCCAATGACACAAACACACCTATTGGATACACAAGATTGGTTAAAAACCCTAATTGGACAAGAATATGCCTAAGGAGGACGAAAATGACCTAAATGTTAATCCAATGACACAAATGAACTTATTGGATGCAGAAGATTGGTTAAAAACTATAATTGGACAATAATAAGCCTAGGGAGGACGAAAATGACCTAATTGATCATCCAATGACACAAACACACCTATTGGATGCACAAGATTGGTTAAAAACCCTAATTGGACAAGAATATGCCTAGGGAGGAAGAAAATGACCTAAATGTTAATCCAATGACACAACTCAACTTATTGGATGCACAAGATTGGTTAAAAACCCTAATTGGACAAGAATATGCCTAGGGAGGACGAAAATGACCTAAATATTAATTCAATGACACAAACAAAGTTATTGGATGCACAAGATTGGTTAAAAACCCTAATTGGACAAGAATAAGCCTAGGGAGGACGAAAATGACCTAATTGATCATCCAATGACACAAACACACCTATTGGATGCACAAGATTGGTTAAAAACCCTAATTGGACAAGAATATGCCTAGGGAGGACGAAAATGACCTAAATATTAATTCAATGACACAAACAAAGTTATTGGATGCACAAGATTGGTGAAAAACCCTAATTGGACAAGAATAAGCCTAGGGGGAACGAAAATGACCTAATTGATCATCCAATGACACAAACACACCTATTGGATGCACAAGATTGGTTAAAAACCCTAATTGGACAAGAATATGCCTAGGGAGGACGAAAATGACCTAAATATTAATTCAATGACACAAACAAAGTTATTGGATGCACAAGATTGGTTAAAAACCCTAATTGGACAAGAATAAGCCTAGGGAGGACGAAAATGACCTAATTGATCATCCAATGACACAAACACACCTATTGGATGCACAAGATTGGTTAAAAACCCTAATTGGACAAGAATATGCCTAATGAGGACGAAAATGACCTAAATATTAATTCAACGACACAAACAAAGTTATTGGATGCACAAGATTGGTTAAAAACCCTAATTGGACAAGAATAAGCCTAGGGAGGACGAAAATGACCTAATTGATCATCCAATGACACAAACACACCTATTGGATGCACAAGATTGGTTAAAAACCCTAATTGGACAAGAATAAGCCTAGGGAGGACAAAAATGACCTAATTGATCATCCAATAACACAAACACACCTGTTGGATGCACAAGTTTGGTTAAAAACCCTAATTGGACAAGAATAAGCCTAGGGAGGACGAAAATGACCTAATTGATCATCCAATGACACAAACACACCTATTGGATGCACAAGATTGGTTAAAAACCCTAATTGGACAAGAATAAGCCTAGGGAGGACGAAAATGACCTAATTGATCATCCAATGACACAAACACACCTATTGGATGCACAAGATTGGTTAAAAACCCTAGTTGGACAAGAATATGCCTAGGGAGGACGAAAATGACCTAATTGATCATCCGACACAAATGAACTTATTGGATGCACAAGATTGGTTAAAAACCCTAATTGGACAAGAATAAGCCTAGGGAGGACGAAAATAACCTAATTGATCATCCAATGACACAAACACACCTATTGGATGCACAAGATTGGTTAAAAACCCTAATTGGACAAGAATATGCCTATGGAGGATGAAAATGACCTAAATGTTAATCCAATGACACAAATGAACTTATTGGATGCACAAGATTGGTTAAAAACCTTAATTGAACAAGAATAAGCCTAGGGAGGATCAAAGTGACCTAATTGATCATCCAATGAGATAAACACACCTATTGGATGCACAAGATAGGTTAAAAACCCTAGTTGGACAAGAATAAGCCTAGGGAGGACGAAAATGACCTAAATATTAATTCAATGACACAAACAAAGTTATTGGATGCACAAGATTGGTTAAAAACCCTAATTGGACAAGAATAAGCCTAGGGAGGACGAAAATGACCTAATTGATCATCCAATGACACAAACACACCTATTGGATGCACAAGATTGGTTAAAAACCCTAATTGGACAAGAATATGCCTAGGGAGGACGAAAATGACCTAAATATTAATTCAATGACACAAACAAAGTTATCGGATGCACAAGATTGGTTAAAAACCTTAATTGGACAAGAATTAGCCTAGGGAGAACGAAAATGACCTAATTGATCATCCAATGACACAAACACACCTATTGGATGCACAAGAATGGTTAAAAACCCTAATTGGACAAGAATATGCCTAGGGAGGACGAAAATGACCTAAATATTAATTCAATGACACAATCAAAGTTATTGGATGCACAAGATTGGTTAAAAACCCTAATTGGACAAGAATAAGCCCAGGGAGGACGAAAATGACCTAATTGATCATCCAATGACACAAACACACCTATTGGATGCACAAGATTGGTTAAAAACCCTAGTTGGACAAGAATAAGCCTAGGGAGGACGAAAATGACCTAATTGATCATCCAATGACACAAACACACCTATTGGATGCACAAGATTGGTTAAAAACCCTAATTGGACAAGAATAAGCCTAGGGAGGCAAAAATGACCTAATTGATCATCCAATGACACAAACACACTTATTGGATGCACAAGATTGGTTAAAAACCCTAATTGAACAAGAATATGCCTAGGGAGGACGAAAATGACCTAAATGTTAATCCAATGAAACAAATGAACTTATTGGATGCACAAGATTGGTTAAAAACCCTAATTGGACAAGAATAAGCCTATGGAGGACGAAAATGACCTAATTGATCATCCAATGACACAAACACACCTATTGGATGCACAAGATTGGTTAAAAACCCTAATTGGACAAGAATATGCCTAGGGAGGACGAAAATGACCTAATTGATCATCCAATGACACAAACACACCTATTGGATGCACAAGATTGGTTAAAAACCCTAGTTGGACAAGAATATGCCTAGGGAGGACGAAAATGACCTAATTGATCATCCAATGACACAAATGATCTTATTGGATGCACAAGATTGGTTAAAAACCCTAATTGGACAAGAATAAGCCTAGGGAGGACGAAAATGACCTAATTGATCATCCAATGACACAAACACACCTATTGGATGCACAAGATTGGTTAAAAACCCTAACTGGACAAGAACATGCCTAGGGAGGACGAAAATGACCTAATTGATCATCCAATGACACAAACACACCTATTGGATGCACAAGATTGGTTAAAAACCCTAATTGGACAAGAATATGCCTAGGGAGGACGAAAATGACATAAATGTTAATCCAATGACACAAATGAACTTATTGGATGCACAAGATTGGTTAAAAACCCTAAATGGACAAGAATAAGCCTAGGGAGGACGAAAATGACCTAATTGATCATCCAATGACACAAACACACCTATTGGAAGCACAAGATTGGTTAAAAACCCTAATTGGACCAGAATATGCCTAGGGAGGACGTATATGACCTAAATGTTAATCCAATAACACAAACGAACTTATTGGATGCACAAGATTGGTTCAAAACCCTAATTGGACAAGAATAAGCCTAGGGAGAACGAAAATGACAAAAATGTTAATCCAATGACACTACTCAACTTATTGGATGCACAAGATTGGTTAAAAACC
>JBBPBR010000817.1:0-30193 GCA_037974775.1 Cicer pinnatifidum | reverse complement strand
CAAGAATATGCCTAGGGAGGACGAAAATGACCTAATTGATCATCCAATGACACAAACACACCTATTGGATGCACAAGATTGGTTAAAAACCCTAGTTGGAATGGAACATGCATAGGGAGGAAGAAAATGACCTAATTGATCATCCAATGACACTAATGAACTTATTGGGTGCACAATATTGGTTAAAAACCCTAATTGGACAAGAATAAGCCTAGGGAGGACGAAAATGACCTAATTAATCATCCAATGACACAAACCCACCTATTGGATGCACAAGATTGGTTAAAAACCCTAATTGGACAAGAATATGCCTAGGGAGGACGAAAATGACCTAATTGATCATCCAATGACACAAACACACCTATTGGAAGCACAAGATTGGTTAAAAACCATAATAGGACAAGAATATGCCTAGGGAGGACGAAAATGACCTAATTGATCATCCAATGACACAAACACACCTATTGGATGCACAAGATTGGTTAAAAACCCTAATTGGACAAGAATAAGCCTAGGGAGGACGAAACTGACCTAATTGATCATCCAATGACACAAATGAACTTATTGGATGCACAAGATTTGTTAAAAACCCTAATTGGACAAGAATAAGCCTAGGGAGGACGAAAATGACCTAATTGATCATCCAATGACACAAACACACCTATTGGATGCACAAGATTGGTTAAAAACCCTAGTTGGACAAGAATATGCCTAGGGAGGACGAAAATGACCTAATTGATCATCCAATGACACAAACACACCTATTGGATGCACAAGATTGGTTTAAAACCCTAGTTGGACAAGAATATGCCTAGGGAGGACGAAAATGACCTAATTGATCATCCATTGACACAAACACACCTATTGGATGCACAAGATTGGTTAAAAACCCTAATTGGACAAGAATAAGCCTAGGGAGGACGAAAATGACCTAATTGATCATCCAATGACACAAACACACCTATTGGATGCACAAGATTGGTTAAAAACCCTAGTTGGACAAGAATATGCCTAGGGAGGACGAAAATGACCTAATTGATCATCCAATGACACAAACACACGTATTGGATGCACAAGATTGGTTAAAAACCCTAATTGGACAAGAATAAGCCTAGGGAGGACGAAAATGACCTAAATGTTAATCCAATGACACAAACACACCTATTGGATGCACAAGATTGGTTAAAAACCCTAATTGGAAAAGAATATGCCTAGGGAGGACGAAAATGACCTAATTGATCATCCAATGACACAAACACACCTATTGGATGCACAAGATTGGTTAAAAACCCTAGTTGGACAAGAATATGCCTAGGGAGGACGAAAATGACCTAATTGATCATCCAATGACACAAATGATCTTATTGGATGCACAAGATTGGTTAAAAACCCTAATTGGACAAGAATAAGCCTAGGGAGGACGAAAATGACCTAATTGATCATCCAATGACACAAACACACCTATTGGATGCACAAGATTGGTTAAAAACCCTAACTGGACAAGAACATGCCTAGGGAGGACGAAAATGACCTAATTGATCATCCAATGACACAAACACACCTATTGGATGCACAAGATTGGTTAAAAACCCTAATTGGACAAGAATATGCCTAGGGAGGACGAAAATGACATAAATGTTAATCCAATGACACAAATGAACTTATTGGATGCACAAGATTGGTTAAAAACCCTAAATGGACAAGAATAAGCCTAGGGAGGACGAAAATGACCTAATTGATCATCCAATGACACAAACACACCTATTGGAAGCACAAGATTGGTTAAAAACCCTAATTGGACCAGAATATGCCTAGGGAGGACGAATATGACCTAAATGTTAATCCAATAACACAAACGAACTTATTGGATGCACAAGATTGGTTCAAAACCCTAATTGGACAAGAATAAGCCTAGGGAGAACGAAAATGACAAAAATGTTAATCCAATGACACTACTCAACTTATTGGATGCACAAGATTGGTTAAAAACCTTAATTGGACAAGAATAAGCCTAGGGAGGACGAAAATGACCTAATTGATCATCCAATGACACAAACACACCAATTGGATGCACAAGATTGGTTAAAAACCCTAGTTGGACAAGAATATGCCTAAGGAGGACGAAAATGACCTAATTGATCATCCAATGACACAAATGAACTTATTGGATGCACAAGATTGGTTAAAAACCCTAATTGGACAAGAATAAGCCTAGGGAGGACGAAAATGACCTAATTGATCATCCAATTACAGAAACACACCTATTGGATGCACAAGATTGGTTAAAAACCCTAATTGGCCAAGAATATGCCTAGGGAGGACGAAAATGACCTAATTGATCATCCAATGACACAAACACACCTATTGGATGCACAAGATTGGTTAAAAACCCTAGTTGGAATGGAACATGCATAGGGAGGAAGAAAATGACCTAATTGATCATCCAATGACACTAATGAACTTATTGGGTGCACAATATTGGTTAAAAACCCTAATTGGACAAGAATAAGCCTAGGGAGGACGAAAATGACCTAATTAATCATCCAATGACACAAACCCACCTATTGGATGCACAAAATTGGTTAAAAACCCTAATTGGACAAGAATATGCCTAGGGAGGACGAATATGACCTAAATGTTAATCCAATAACACAAATGAACTTATTGGATGCACAAGATTGTTTAAAAACCCTAATTGGACAAGAATAAGCCTAGGGAGGACGAAAATGGCCTAATTGATCATCCAATGACACAAACACACCTATTGGATACACAAGATTGGTTAAAAACCCTAATTGGACAAGAATATGCCTAGGGAGGACAAAAATGACCTAAATGTTAATCCAATGACACAAATGAACTTATTGGATGCACAAGATTGGTTAAAAACCCTAATTGGACAAGAATAAGCCTAGGGAGGACGAAAATGACCTAATTGATCATCCAAAGACACAAACACACCTATTGGATGCACAAGATTAGTTAAAAACCCTAGTTGGACAAGAATATGCCTAGGGAGGACGAAAATGACCTAAATATTAATTCAATGACACAAACAAAGTTATTGGATGCACAAGATTGGTTAAAAACCCTAATTGGACAAGAATAAGCCTAGGGAGGACGAAAATGACCTAATTGATCATCAATTGACACAAACACACCTACTGGATGCACAAGATTGGTTAAAAACCCTAATTGGACAAGAATAAGCCTAGGGAGGACGAAAATGACCTAATTGATCATCCAATGACACAAATACACCTATTAGATGCACAAGATTGGTTTAAAACCCTAGTTGGACAAGAATATGCCTAGGGAGAACGAAAATGACCTAATTGATCATCCAATGACACAAATGAAGTTATTGGATGCACAAGATTGGTTAAAAACCCTAATTGGACAAGAATAAGCCTAGGGAGGACGAAAATGACCTAATTGATCATCCAATGACACAAACACACCTATTGGAAGCACAAGATTGGTTAAAAACGCTAATTGGACAAGAATATGCCTAGGGAGGACGAAAATGACCTAAATGTTAATCCAATGACACAAATGAACTTATTGGATGCACAAGATTGGTTAAAAACCTTAATTGGACGAGAATAAGCCTAGGGAGGACGAAAATGACCTAATTGATCATCCAATGACACAAACACACCTATTGGATGCACAAGATTGGTTAAAAACCCTAATTGGACAAGAATATGCCTAGGGAGGAAGAAAATGACCTAAATATTAATTCAATGACACAAATGAACTTATTTGATGCACAAGATTGGTTAAAAACCCTAATTGGACAAGAATATGCCTAGGGAGGACGAAAATGACCTAAATATTAATTCAATGACACAAATGAACTTATTGGATGCACAAGATTGGTTAAAAACCCTAATCGGACAAGAATAAGCCTAGGGAGGACGAAAATGACCTAATTGATCATCCAATGACACAAACACACATATTGGAAGCACAAGATTGGTTAAAAACCCTAATTGGACAAGAATAAACCTAGGGAGGACGAAAATGACCTAATTGATCATCCAATGACACAAACACACCTATTGGATGCACAAGATTGGTTAAAAACCCTAGTTGGACAAGAATATGCCTAGGGAGGACGAAAATGACCTAATTGATCATCCAATGACACAAATGAACTTATTGGATGCACAAGATTGGTTAAAAACCCTAATTGGACAAGAATAAGCCTAGGGAGGACGAAAATGACCTAATTGATCATCCAATGACACAAACACACCTATTGGAAGCTTAAGATTGGTTATAAACCCTAATTGGACAAGAATATGCCTAGGGAGGACGAAAATGACCTAAATGTTAATCCAATGACACAAATGAACTTATTGGATGCACAAGATTGGTTAAAAACCCTAATTGGACAAGAATAAGCCTTGGGAGGACGAAAATGACCTAATTGATCATCCAATGACACAAACACACCTATTGGATGCACAAGATTGGTTAAAAACCCTAATTGGACAAGAATAAGCCCAGGGAGGACGAAAATGACCTAAATGTGAATCCAATGACACAACTCAACTTATTGGATGCACAAGATTGGTTAAAAACCCTAATTGGACAAGAATAAGCCTAAGGAGGACGAAAATGACCTAATTGATCATCCAATGACACAAATAAACTTATTGGATGCACAAGATTGGTTAAAAACCCTAATTGGACAAGAATAAGCCTAGGGAGGACGAAAATGACCTAATTGATCATCCAATGACACAAACACACCTATTGGATGCACAAGATTGGTTAAAAACCCTAATTGGACAAGAATATGCCTAGGGAGGACGAAAATGACCTAAATGTTAATCTAATGACACAAATGAACTTATTAAATGTACAAGATTGGTTAAAAACCCTAATTGGACAAGAATAAGCCTAGGGAGGACGAAAATGACCTAAATGTTAATCCAATGACACAACTCAACTTATTGGATGCACAAGATTGGTTAAAAACCCTAATTGGACAAGAATAAGCCTAGGGAGGACGAAAATGACCTAAATGTTAATCCAATGACAAAACTCAACTTATTGGATGCACAAGATTGGTTAAAAACCCAAATTGGACAAGAATAAGCCTAGGGAGGACGAAAATGACCTAATTGATCATCCAATGACACAAACACACCTATTGGATGCACAAGATTGGTTAAAAACCCTAGTTGGACCAGAATATGCCTAGGGAGGACGAAAATGACCTAATTGATCATCCAATGACACAAATAAACTTATTGGATGCACAAGATTGGTTAAAAACCCTAATTGGACAAGAATAAGCCTAGGGAGGACGAAAATGACCTAATTGATCATCCAAAGACACAAACACACCTATTGGATGCACAAGATTGGTTAAAAACCGTAGTTGGACAAGAATATGCCTAGGGAGGACGAAAATGACCTAATTGATCATCCAATGACACAAATGAACTTATTGGATGCACAAGATTGGTTAAAAACCCTAATTGGACAAGAATAAGCCTAGGGAGGACGAAAATGACCTAATTGATCTTCCAATGACACAAACACACATATTGGATTCACAAGATTGGTTAAAAACCCTAATTGGACAAGAATATGCCTAGGGAGGACGAAAATGACCTAAATGTTAATCCAATGACACAAATGAACTTATTGGATGCACAAGATTGGTTAAAAACCTTAATTGGACAAGAATAAGCCTTGGGAGGACGAAAATGACCTAATTGATCATCCAATGACACAAACACACCTATTGGATGCACAAGATTGGTTAAAAACCCTAATTGGACAAGAATATGCCTAGGGAGGACGAAAATGACCTAAATTGATCATCCAATGACACAAACACACCTATTGGATGCACAAGATTGGTTAAAAGCCCAAATTGGACAAGAATATGCCTAGGGAGGACGAAAATGACCTAATTGATCATCCAATGACACAAACACACCTATTGGATGCACAAGATTGGTTAAAAACCCTAATTGGACAAGAATAAGCCTAGGGAGGACAAAAAGGACCTAATTGATCATCCAATGACACAAACACACCTATTGGATGCACAAGATTGGTTAAAAACCCTAATTGGACAAGAATAAGCCTAGGGAGGACGAAAATGACCTAATTGATCATCCAATGACACAAACACACCTATTGGATGCACAAGATTGGTTAAAAACCCTAGTTGGACAAGAATATGCCTAGGGAGGACGAAAATGACCTAATTGATCATCCAATGAGACAAACACACCTATTGGAAGCACAAGATTGGTTAAAAACCCTAGTTGGACAAGAATATGCCTAGGGAGGACGAAAATGACCTAATTGATCATCCAATGACACAAATGAACTTATTGGATGCACAAGATTGGTTAAAAACCCTAATTGGACAAGAATAAGCATAGAAAGGACGAAAATGACCTAATTGATCATCCAATGACACAA
The DNA here is from genome assembly GCA_037974775.1 of Cicer pinnatifidum. Lineage (NCBI taxonomy): Eukaryota > Viridiplantae > Streptophyta > Magnoliopsida > Fabales > Fabaceae > Cicer > Cicer pinnatifidum. Next base: position 23,737 of record JBBPBR010000817.1, on the reverse strand, counting down.
ACACACCTATTGGAAGCACAAGATTGGTTAAAAACCCTAATTGGACAAGAATATGCCTAGGGAGGACGAAAATGACCTAAATGTTAATCCAATGACACAAATGAACTTATTGGATGCAGAAGATTTGTTAAAAACCCTAATTGGGCAAGAATTAGCCTAGGGACGACGAAAATGACCTAATTGATCATCCAATGACACAAACACACCTATTGGATGCACAAGATTGGTCAAAAACCCTAATTGGACAAGAATAAGCCTAGGGAGGACGAAAATGACCTAATTGATCATCCATTGCCACAAACACACCTATTGGATGCACAAGATTGGTTAAAAACCCTAATTGGACAAGAATAAGCCTAGGGAGGACGAAAATGACCTAATTGATCATCCAATGACACAAACACACCTATTGGATGCACAAGATTGGTTAAAAACCCTAGTTGGACAAGAATATGCCTAGGGAGGACGAAAATGACCTAATTGATCATCCAAGGACACAAATGAACTTATTGGATGCACAAGATTGGTTAAAAACCCTAATTGGACAAGAATAAGCATAGAAAGGACGAAAATGACCAAATTGATCATCCAATGACACAAACACACCTATTGGATGCACAAGATTGGTTAAAAACCCTAATTGGACAAGAATATGCCTAGGGAGGACGAAAATGACCTAAATGTTAATCCAATGACACAAATGAACTTATTGGATGCACAAGATTGGTTAAAAACCCTAATGGGACAAGAATAAGCCTAGGAAGGACGAAAATGACCTAATTGATCATCCAATGACACAAACACACCTATTGGATGCACAAGATTGGTTAAAAACCCTAATTGGACAAGAATATGCCTAGGGAGGACGAAAATGACCTAAATATTAATTCAATGACACAAACAAAGTTATTGAATACACAAGATTGGTTAAAAACCCTAATTGGACAAGAATAAGCCTAGGGAGGACGAAAATGACCTAATTGATCATCCAATGACACAAACACACCTATTGGATGCACAAGATTGGTTAAAAACCATAATTGGACAAGAATAAGCCTAGGGAGGACGAAAATGACCTAATTGATCATCCAATGACACAAACACACCTATTGGATGCACAAGATTGGTTAAAAACACTAGGTTGACAAGAATATGCCTAGGGAGGACGAAAATGACCTAATTGATCATCCAATGACACAAATGAACTTATTGGATGCACAAGATTGGTTAAAAACCCTAATTGGACAAGAATAAGCCTAGGGAGGACGAAAATGACCTAATTGATCATCCAATGACACAAACACACCTATTGGATGCACAAGATTGGTTAAAAACCCTAGTTGGACAAGAATATACCTAGGGAGAACGAAAATGACCTAATTGATCATCCAATGACACAAACACACCTATTGGATGCACAAGATTGGTTAAAAACCCTAGTTGGACAAGAATATGCCTAGGGAGGACGAAAATGACCTAATTGATCATCCAATGACACAAATGAACTTATTGGATGCACAAGATTGGTTAAAAACCCTAGTTGCACAAGAATAAGCCTAGGGAGGACGAAAATGACCTAATTGATCATCCAATGACACAAACACACCTATTGGATGCACAAGATTGGTTAAAAACCCTAGTTGGACAAGAATATGCCTAGGGAGGACGAAAATGACCTAATTGATCATCCAATGACACAAACACACCTATGGGATGCACAAGATTGGTTAAAAACCCTAATTGGACAAGAATATGCTTAGGGAGGACGAATATGACCTAAATTTGAATCCAATGACACAAATGAACTTATTGGATGCACAAGATTGGTTAAAAACCCTAATTGGACAAGAATAAGCCTAGGGAGAACAAAAATGACCTAAATGTTAATCCAATGACACAACTCAACTTATTGGATGCACAAGATTTGTTAAAATCCCTAATTGGACAAGAATAAGCCTAGGGAGGACGAAAATGACCTAATTGATCATCCAATGACACAAACACACCTATTGGATGCACAAGATTGGTTAAAAACCCTAGTTGGACAAGAATATGCCTAGGGAGGACGAAAATGACCTAATTGATCATCCAATGACACAAACACACCTATTGGATGCACAAGATTGGTTAAAAACCCTAATTGGACAAGAATATGCCTAGGGAGGACGAAAATGACCTAAATATTAATTCAATGACACAAATGAACTTATTTGATGCACAAGATTGGTTAAAAACCCTAATTGGACAAGAATATGCTTAGGGAGGATGAAAATGACCTAAATGTTAATCCAATGACACAAATGAACTTATTGGATGCACAAGATTGGTTAAAAACCCTAATTGGACAAGAATAAGCCTAGGTAGGACGAAAATAACCTAATTGATCATCCAATGACACAAACACACCTATTGGATGCACAAGATTGGTTAAAAACCCTAATTGGACAAGAATATGCTTAGGGAGGACGAGAATGACCTAAATATTAATTCAATGTCACAATCAAAGTTATTGGATGCACAAGATTGGTTAAAAACCCTAATTGGACAAGAATAAGTCTAGGGAGGACGAAAATGACCTAATTGATCATCCAATGACACAAACACACCTATTGGATGCACAAGATTGGTTAAAAACCCTAGTTGGACAAGAATAAGCCTAGGGAGGACGAAAATGACCTAATTGATCATCCAATGACACAAATGAACTTATTGGATGCACAAGATTTGTTGAAAACCCTAATTGGACAAGAATAAGCCTAGGGAGGACGAAAATGACCTAATTGATCATCCAATGACACAAACACACCTATTAGATGCACAAGATTGGTTTAAAACCCTAGTTGGACAAGAATATGCCTAGGGAGTACGAAAATGACCTAATTGATTATCCAATGACACAAACACACCTATTGGATGCACAAGATTGGTTAAAAACCCTAATTGGACAATAATATGCCTAGGGAGGACGAAGATGACCTAAATGTTAATCCAATGACACAAATGAACTTATTGGATGCACAAGATTGGTTAAAAACCCTAACTGGACAAGAATAAGCCTAGGGAGGACGAAAATGACCTAATTAATCATCCAATGACACAAACACACCTATTGGAAGCACATGATTGGTTAAAAACCCTAATTGGACAAGAATATGCCTAGGGAGGATGAAAATGACCTAAATGTTAATCCAATGACACAAATGAATTTATTGGATGCACAAGATTGGTTAAAAACCCTAATTGGACGAGAATAAGCCTAGGGAGGACGAAAATGACCTAATTGATCATCCAATGACACAAACACACCTATTGGAAGCACAAGATTGGTTAAAAACCCTAATTGGACAATAATATGCCTAGGGAGGACGAAGACGACCTAAATGTTAATTCAATGACACAAATGAACTTATTGGATGCACAAGATTGGTTAAAAACCCTAATTGGACAAGAATAAGCCTAGGGAGGACGAAAATGACCTAATTGATCATCCAATGACACAAACAAACCTATTGGATGCAGAAGATTGGATAAAAACCCTAATTGGACAAGAATATGCCTAGGGAGGAGGAAAATTACCTAAATATTAATTCAATGACACAAACAAAGTTATTGGATGCACAAGATTGGTTAAAAACCCTAATTGGACAAGAATAAGCCTAGGGAGGACGAAAATGACCTAATTGATCATCCAGTGACACAAACACACCTATTGGATGCACAAGATTGGTTAAAAACCCTAGTTGGACAAGAACATGCCTAGGGAGGACGAAAATGACCTAATTGATCATCCAATGACACTAATGAACTTATTGGATGCACAAGATTGGTTAAAAACCCTAATTGGACAAGAATAAGCCTAGGGAGAACGAAAATGACCTAATTGATCATCCAATGTCACTAATGCACTTATTGGATGCACAAGATTTGTTAAAAACCCTAATTGGACAAGAATAAGCCTAGGGAGGACGAAAATGACCTAATTGATCATCCAATGACACAAACACACCTATTGGATGCACAAGATTGGTTAAAAACCCTAGCTGGACAAGAATATGCCTAGGGAGGACGAAAATGACCTAATTGATCATCCAATGACACAAATGAACTTATTGGATGCACAAGATTGGTTAAAAACCCTAATTGGACAAGAATAAGCCTAGGGAGGACGAAAATGACCTAATTGATCATCCAATGACACAAACACACCTATTGGATGCACAAGATTGGTTAATAACCCTAATTAGACAAGAATAAGCCTAGGGAGGACGAAAATGACCTAATTGATCATCCAATGACACAAACACACCTATTGGATGCACAAGATTGGTTAAAAACCCTAATTGGACAAGAATATGCCTAGGGAGGACGAAAATGACCTAAATATTAATTCAATGACACAAACAAAGTTATTGGATGCACAAGATTGGTTAAAAACCCTAATTGGACAAGAATAAGCCTAGGGAGGACGAAAAAGACCTAATTGATCATCCAATGAAACAAACACACCTATTGGAGCACAAGATTGGTTAAAAACCCTAATTGGACAAGAATAAGCCTAGGGAGGACGAAATAGACCTAATTGATCATCCAATGAAACAAACACACCTATTGGATGCACAAGATTGGTTAAAAACCCTAATTGGACAAGAATAAGCCTAGGGAGGACGAAAATGACCTAATTGATCATCCAATGACACAAACACACCTATTGGATGCACAAGATTGGTTAAAAACCCTAATTGGACAAGAATATGCCTAGGGAGGACGAAAATGACCTAAATGATCATCCAATGACACAAACACTCCTATTGGATGCACAAGATAGGTTAAAAACCCTAATTGGACAAGAATATGCCTAGGGAGGATGAATATGATCTAAATGTTAATCCAATAACACAAATGAACTTATTGGATGCACAAGATTGGTTAAAAACCCTAATTGAACAAGAATAAGCCTAGGGAAGACGAAAATGACCTAATTGATCATCCAATGACACAAACACACCTATTGGATGCACAAGATTGGTTAAAAACCCTAATTGGACAAGAATATGCCTAGGGAGGACGAAAATGACCTAAATATTAATTCAATGACACAAACAAAGTTATTGGATGCACAAGATTGGTTAAAAACCCTAATTGGACAAGAATAAGCCTAGGGAGGACGAAAATGACCTAATTGATCATCAATTGACACAAACACACCTACTGGATGCACAAGATTGGTTTAAAACCCTAATTGGACAAGAATAAGCCTAGGGAGGACGAAAATGACCTAATTGATCATCCAATGACACAAATACAACTATTAGATGCACAAGATTGGTTTAAAACCCTAATTGGACAAGAATATGCCTAGGGAGGACGAAAATGACCTAATTGATCATCCAATGACACAAACACACATGTTAGATGCACATGATTGGTTTAAAACCCTAGTTGGACAAGAATATGCCTAGGGAGGACGAAAATGACCTAATTGATCATCCAATGACACAAATGAACTTATTGGATGCACAAGATTGGTTAAAAACCCTAATTGGACAAGAATAAGTCTAGGGAGGACGAAAATGACCTAATTGATCATCCAATGACACAAACACACCTATTGGATGCACAAGATCGGTTAAAAACCCTAATTGGACAAGAATATGCCTAGGGAGGACGAAAATGACCTAATTGATCATCCAATGACACAAACACACCTATTGGATGCACAAGATTGGTTAAAAACCCTAATTGGACAAGAATATGCCTAGGGAGGACGAAAATGACCTAATTGATCATCCAATGACACAAACACACCTATTGGATGCACAAGATTCGTTAAAAACCCTAATTGGACAAGAATATGCATTGGGAAGACGAAAATGACCTAATTGATCATCTAATGACACAAACACACCTATTGGATGCACAAGATTGGTTAAAAACCCTAATTGGACAAGAATATGCCTAGGGAGGACGAAAATGACCTAAATATTAATTCAATGACACAAACAAAGTTATTGGATGCACAAGATTGGTTAAAAACCCTAATTGGACAAGAATAAGCCTAGGGAGGACGAAAATGACCTAATTGATCATCCAATGACACAAACACACCTATTGGATGCACAAGATTGGTTAAAAACCCTAATTGGACAAGAATATGCCTAGGGAGGACGAAAATGACCTAAATATTAATTCAATGACACAAACAAAGTTATTGGATGCACAAGATTGGTGAAAAACCCTAATTGGACAAGAATAAGCCTAGGGGGAACGAAAATGACCTAATTGATCATCCAATGACACAAACACACCTATTGGATGCACAAGATTGGTTAAAAACCCTAATTGGACAAGAATATGCCTAGGGAGGACGAAAATGACCTAAATATTAATTCAATGACACAAACAAAGTTATTGGATGCACAAGATTGGTTAAAAACCCTAATTGGACAAGAATAAGCCTAGGGAGGACGAAAATGACCTAATTGATCATCCAATGACACAAACATACCTATTGGAAGCACAAAATTGGTTAAAAACCCTAATTGGACAAGAATATGCCTAGGGAGGACGAAAATGACCTAAATGTTAATCCAATGACACAAATGAACTTATTGGATGCACAAGATTGGTTAAAAACCCTAATTGGACAAGAATAAGCCTAGGGAGGACGAAAATGACCTAATTGATCATCCAATGACACAAACACACCTATTGGATGCACAAGATTGGTTAAAAACCCTAATTGGACAAGAATATGCCTAGGGAGGACGAAAATGACCTAAATATTAATTCAATGACACAAACCAAGTTATTGGATGCACAAGATTGGATAAAAACCCTAATTGGACAAGAATAAGCCTAGGGAGGACGAAAATGACCTAATTGATCATCCAATGACACAAACACACCTATTGGATGCACAAGATTGGTTAAAAACCCTAATTGGACAAGAATAAGCCTAGGGAGGACGAAAATGACCTAATTGATCATCCAATGACACAACCACACCTATTGGATGCACAAGATTGGTTTAAAACCCTAGTTGGACAAGAATATGCCTAGGGAGGACGAAAATGACCTAATTGATCATCCAATGACACAAATGAACTTATTGGATGCACAAGATTGGTTAAAAACCCTAATTGGACAAGAATAAGCCTAGGGAGGACGAAAATGACCTAATTGATCATCCAATGACACAAACACACCTATTGGATGCACAAGATTGGTTAAAAACCCTAATTGGACAAGAATAAGCCTAGGGAGGAGGAAAATAACCTAAATGATAATCCAATGACACAACTCAACTTATTGGATGCACAAGATTGGTTAAAAACCCTAATTGGACAAGAATAAGCATAGGGAGGACGAAAATGACCTAATTGATCATCCAATGACACAAACACACCTATTGGATGCACAAGATTGGTTAAAACCCCTAATTGGACAAGAATATGCCTAGGGAGGACGAAAATGACCTAATTGATCATCCAATGACACAAATGAACTTATTGGATGCACAAGATTGGTTAAAAACCCTAATTGGACAAGAATAAGCCTAGGGAGGACGAAAATGACCTAATTGATCATCCAATGACACAAACACACCTATTGGATGCACAAAATTGGTTAAAAACCCCAGTTGGACAAGAATATGCCTAGGGAGGACGAAAATGACCTAATTGATCATCCAATGACACAAATGAACTTATTGGATGCACAAGATTGGTTAAAAACCCTAATTGGACAAGAATAAGCATAGGGAGGACGAAAATGACCTAATTGATCATCCAATGACACAAACACACCTATTGGATGCACAAGATTGGTTAAAAACCCTAATTGGACAAGAATATGCCTAGGGAGGACGAAAATGACCTAAATATTAATCCAATGACACAACTCAACTTATTCGATGTACAAGATTGGTTAAAAACCCTAATTGGACAAGAATAAGCCTAGGGAGGACGAAAATAACCTAATTGATCATCCAATGACACAAACACACCTATTGGATGCACAAGATTGGTTAAAAACCCTAATTGGACAAGAATATGCCTAAGGAGGACAAAAATGACCTAAATGTTAATCCAATGACACAAATGAACTTATTGGATGCACAAGATTGGTTAAAAACCCTAATTGGACAAGAATAAGCCTAGGGAGGACGAAAATGACCTAAATGCTAATCCAATGACACAACTCAACTTATTTGATGCACAAGATTGGTTAAAAACCCTAATTGGGCAAGAATAAGCCTAGGGAGGACGAAAATGACCTAATTGATCATCCAATGACACAAACACACCTATTGGAAGCACAAGATTGGTTAAAAACCCTAATTGGACAAGAATATGCCTAGGGAGGACGAAAATGACCTAAATGTTAATCCAATGACACAAATGAACTTATTGGATGCACAAGATTGGTTAAAAACCCTAATTGAACAAGAATAAGCCTAGGGAGGACGAAAATGACCTAATTGATCATCCAATGACACAAACACACCTATTGGATGCACAAGATTGGTTAAAAACCATAATTCGACAAGAATATGCCTAGGGAGGACGAAAATGACCTAAATATTAATTCAATGACACAAACAAAGTTATTGGATGCACAAGATTGGTTAAAAACCCTAATTGGACAAGAATAAGCCTAGGGAGTACGAAAATGACCTAATTGATCATCCAATGACACAAACACACCTATTGGATGCACAAGATTTTTTAAAAACCCTAATTGGACAAGAATATGCCTAGGGAGGACGAAAATGACCTAAATATTAATTCAATGACACAAACAAAGTTATTGGATGCACAAGATTGGTTAAAAACCCTAATTGGACAAGAATAAGCCTAGGGAGGACAAAAATGACCTAATTGATCATCCAATGACACAAACACACCTATTGGATGCACAAGATTGGTTAAAAACCCTAATTGGACAAGAATAAGCCTAGGGAGGACGAAAATGACCAAATTGATCATCCAATGACAAAAACACACCTATTGGATGCACAAGATTGGTTAAAAACCCTAATTGGACAAGAATAAGCCTAGTGAGGATGAAAATGACCTAATTGATCATCAAATGACACAAACACACCTATTGGAAGCACAAGATTGGTTAAAAACCCTAGTTGGACAAGAATATGCCTAGAGAGGACGAAAATGACCAAATTGATCATCCAATGACACAAATGAACTTATTGGATGCACAAGATTGGTTAAAAACCCTAATTGGACAAGAATAAGCATAGAAAGGACGAAAATGACCTAATTGATCATCCAATGACACAAACACACCTATTGGAAGCACAAGATTGGTTAAAAACCCTAGTTGGACAAGAATATGCCTAGGGAGGACGAAAATGACCTAAATGTTAATCCAATGACACAAATGAACTTATTGGATGCACAAGATTGGTTAAAAACCCTAATTGGACGAGAATAAGCCTAGGGAGGACGAAAATGACCTAATTGATCATCCAATGACACAAACACACCTATTGGAAGCACAAGATTGGTTAAAAACCCTAATTGGACAATAATATGCCTAGGGAGGATGAAGATGACCTAAATGTTAATCCAATGACACAAATGAACTTATTGGACGCACAAGATTGGTTAAAAACCCAAATTGGACAAGAATAAGCCTAGGGAGGACGAAAATGACCTAATTGATCATCCAATGACACAAACACACCTATTGGATGCACAAGATTGGTTAAAAACCCTAGTTGGACAAGAATATGCCTAGGGAGGACGAAAATTACCTAAATATTAATTCAATGACACAAACAAAGTTATTGGATGCACAAGATTAGTTAAAAACCCTAATTGGACAAGAATAAGCCTAGGGAGGACGAAAATGACCTAATTGATCATCCAATGACACAAATACACCTATTAGATGCACAAGATTGGTTTAAAACCCTAGTTGGACAAGAATATGCCTAGGGAGGACGAAAATGACCTAATAGATCATCCAATGACACAAATGAACTTATTGGATGCACAAGATTGGTTAAAAACCCTAATTGGACAAGAATAAGCCTAGGGAGGACGAAAATGACCTAATTGATCATCCAATGACACAAACACACCTATTGGAAGCACAAGATTGGTTAAAAACGCTAATTGGACAAGAATATGCCTAGGGAGGACGAAGATGACCTAAATGTTAATCCAATGACACAAATGAACTTATTGGATGCACAAGATTGGTTAAAAACCCTAATTGGACAAGAATAAGCCTAGGGAGGACGAAAATGACCTAATTGATCATCAATTGACACAAACACACCTATTGGATGCACAAGATTGGTTAAAAACCCTAATTGGACAAGAATAAGCCTAGGGAGGACGAAAATGACCTAATTGATCATCCAATGACACAAACACACCTATTAGATGCACAAGATTGGTTTAAAACCCTAGTTGGACAAGAATATGCCTAGGGAGGACGAAAATGACCTAATTGATCATCCAATGACACAAATACACCTATTAGATGCACAAGATTGGTTTAAAACCCTAGTTGGACAAGAATATGCCTAGGGAGGACGAAAATGACCTAATTGATCATCCAATGACACAAATGAACTTATTGGATGCACAAGATTGGTTAAAAACCCTAATTGGACAAGAATAAGCCTAGGGAGGACGAAAATGACCTAATTGATCATCCAATGACACAAACACACCTATTGGATGCACAAGATTGGTTAAAAACCCTAATTGGACAAGAATAAGCCTAGTGAGGACGAAAATGACCTAATTGGTTATCCAATGACACAAACACACCTATTGGAAGCACAAGATTGGTTAAAAACCCTAGTTGGACAAGAATATGCCTAGGGAGGACGGAAATGACCTAATTGATCATCCAATGACACAAATGAACTTATTGGATGCACAAGATTGGTTAAAAACCCTAATTGGACAAGAATAAGCATAGAAAGGACGAAAATGACCTAATTGATCATCCAATGACACAAACACACCTATTGGATGCACAAGATTGGTTAAAAACCCTAATTGGATAAGAATATGCCTAGGGAGGACGAAAATGACCTAAATGTGAATCCAATGACACAAATGAACTTATTGGATGCACAAGATTGGTTAAAAACCTAATTCGACAAGAATAAGCCTAGGGAGAATGAAAATGACCTAAATGTTAATCCAATGACACAACTCAACTTATTGGATGCACAAGATTGGTTAAAAACCCTAATTGGACAAGAATAAGCCTAGGGAGGACGAAAATGACCTAATTGATCATCCAATGACACAAACACACCTATTGGATGCACAAGATTGGTTAAAAACCCTAATTGGACAAGAATATGCCTAGGGAGGACGCAAATGACCTAATTGATCATCCAATGACACAAACACACCTATTGAATGCACAAGATTGGTTAAAAACCCTAATTGGACAAGAATATGCCTAGGGAGGACAAAAATGACCTAAATATTAATTCAATGACACAAACAAACTTATTGGATGCACAAGATTGGTTAAAAACCCTAATTGGACACGAATAAGCCTATGGAGGACGAAAATGACCTAATTGATCATCCAATGACACAAACACACCTATTGGATGCACAAGATTGGTTAAAAACCCTAATTGGACAAGAATATGCCTAGGGAGGACGGATATGACCTAAATGTTAATCCAATGACACAAATGTACTTATTGGATGCACAAGATTGGTTAAAAACCCTAATTGGACAAGAATAAGCCTAGGGAGGACGAAAATGACCTAATTGATCATCCAATGACACAAACACACCTATTGGATGCACAAGATTGGTTAAAAACCCTAAATGGACAAGAATAAGCCTAGGGAGGACGAAAATGACCTAATTGATCATCCAATGACACAAACACACCTATTGGATGCACAAGATTGGTTAAAAACCCTAATTGGACAAGAATATGCCTAGGAAGGACGGATATGACCTAAATGTTAATCCAATGACACAAATGAACTTATTGGATGCACAAGATTGGTTAAAAACCCTAATTGGACAAGAATAAGCCTAGGGAGGACGAAAATGACCTAATTGATCATCCAATGACACAAACACACCTATTGGATGCACAAGATTGGTTAAAAACCCTAATTGGACAAGAATATGCCTAGGGAGGACGAAAATGACCTAAATATTAATTCAATGACACAAACAAACTTATTTGAGGCACAAGATTGGTTAAAAACCCTAATTGGCCAAGAATAAGCCTAGGGAGGACGAAAATGACCTAATTGATCATCCAATGACACAAACACACCTATTGGATGCACAAGATTGGTTAAAAACCCTAATTGGACAAGAATAAGCCTAGGGAGGACGAAAATGACCTAATTGATCATCCAATGACACAAACACACCTATTGGATGCACAAGATTGGTTAAAAACCCTAATTGGACAAGAATAAGCCTAGGGAGGACGAAAATGACCTAATTGATCATCCAATGACACAAACACACCTATTGGATGCATAAGATTGGTTAAAAACCCTAATTGGACAAGAATAAGCTTAGGGAGGACGAAAAATGACCTAATTGATCATCCAATGACACAAACACACCTATTGGATGCACAAGATTGGTTAAAAACCCTAATTGGACAAGAATAAGCCTAGGGAGGACGAAAATGACCTAATTGATCATCCAATGACACAAACACACCTATTGGATGCACAAGATTGGTTAAAAACCCTAATTGGACAAGAATAAGCCTAGGGAGGACGAAAATGACCTAATTGATCATCCAAAGACACAAACACACCTATTGGATGCACAAGATTTGTTAAAAACCCTAGTTGGACAAGAATATGCCTAGGGAGGACGAAAATGACCTAATTGATCATCCAATGACACAAATGAACTTATTGGATGCACAAGATTGGTTAAAAACCCTAATTTGACAAGAATAAGCCTAGGGAGGACGAAAATGACCTAATTGATCATCCAGTGACACAAACACACCTATTGGATGCACAAGATTGGTTAAAAACCATAATTGGACAAGAATAAGCCTAGGGAGGACGAAAATGACCTAAATGTTAATCCAATGACACAAACACACCTATTGGATGCACAAGATTGGTTAAAAACCCTAATTGGACAAGAATAAGCCTAGCGAGGACGAAAATGACCTAAATGTTAATCCAATGACACAAACACACCTATTGGATGCACAAGATTGGTTAAAAACCCTAATTGGACAAGAATAAGCATAGGGAGGACGAAAATGACCTAATTGATCATCCAATGACACAAACACACCTATTGGATGCACAAGATTGGTTAAAAACCCTAATTAGACAAGAATAAGCCTAGGAAGGACAAAAATGACCTAATTGATCATCCAATGACACAAACACACCTATTGGATGCACAAGATTGGTTAAAAACCCTAATTGGACAAGAATAAGCCTAGGGAGGACGAAAATGACCTAATTGATCATCCAATGACACAAACACACCTATTGGATGCACAAGATTGGTTAAAAACCCTAATTGGACAAGAATAAGCCTAGGGAGGACGAAAATGACCTAATTGATCATCCAATGACACAAACACACCTATTAGATGCACAAGATTGGTTTAAAACCCTAGTTGGACAAGAATATGCCTAGGGAGGACGAAAATGACCTAGTTGATCATCCAATGACACCAATGAACTTATTGGATGCAAAAGATTGGTTAAAAACCCTAATTGGACAAGAATAAGCCTAGGGAGGACGAAAATGACGTAATTGATCATCCAATGACACAAACACACCTATTGGAAGCACAAGATTGGTTAAAAACCCTAATTGGACAAGAATATGCCTAGGGAGGATGAAAATGACCTAACTGTTAATCCAATGACACAAATGAACTTATTGGATGCACAAGATTCGTTAAAAACCCTAATTGGACAAGAATAAGCCTAGGGAGGGCGTAAATGACCTAATTGATCATCCAATGACACAAACACACCTATTGGATGCACAAGATTGGTTAAAAACCCTAATTGGACAAGAATATGCCTAGGGAGGACGTAAATGACCTAAATATTAATTCAATGACACAAACAAAGTTATTGGATGCACAAGATTGGTTAAAAACCCTAATTGAACTAGAATAAGCCTAGGGAGGACTTAAATGACCTAATTGATCATCCAATGACACAAACACACCTATTGGATGCACAAGATTGGTTAAAAACCCTAATTGGACTAGAATATGCCTAGGGAGGACGAAAATGACCTAATTGATCATCCAATGACACAAACACACCTATTGGATGCGCAAGATTTGTTAAAAACCCTAATTGGACAAGAATATGCCTAGGGAAGACGAAAATGACCTAAATATTAATTCAATGACACAAACAAACTTATCGGATGCACAAGATTGGTTAAAAACCCTAATTGGACAAGAATAAGCCTAGGGAGGAAGAAAATGACCTAATTGATCATCCAAAGACACAAACACACCTATTAGATGCACAAGATTGGTTAAAAACCCTAATTGGACAAGAATAAGCCTAGGGAGGACGAAAATGACCTAATTGATCATCCAATGACACAAACACACCTATTGGATGCACAAGATTGGTTAAAAACCCTAATTGGACAAGAATAAGCCTAGGGAGGACGAAAATGACCTAATTGATCATCCAATGACACAAACACACCTATTGGATGCACAAGATTGGTTAAAAACACTAAATGGGCAAGAATATGCCTGGGGAGGACGAAAATGACCTAATTGATCATCCACTGACACAAACACACCTATTGGATAAACAAGATTGGTTAAAAACCCTTATTGGACAAGAATATGCCTAGGGAGGACGAAAATGACCTAATTGATCATCCAATGACACAAACACACCTATTGGATGCACAAGATTGGTTAAAAACCCTAATTGGACAAGAATAAGCCTAGGGAGGACGAAAATGACCTAATTGATCATCCAATGACACAAACACACCTATTGGAAGCACAAGATTGCTTAAAAACCCTAATTGGACAAGAATATGCCTATGGAGGACAAAAATGACCTAATTGATCATCCAATGACACAAACACACCTATTGATGCACAAGATTGGTTAAAAACCCTAATTGGACAAGAATATGCCTAGGGAGGAGGAAAATGACCTAAATATTAATTCAATGACACAAACAAACTTATTGGATGCACAAGATTGGTTAAAAACCCTAATTGGACAAGAATAAGCCTAGGGAGGATGAAAATGACCTAATTGATCATCCAATGACACAAACACACCTATTGGATGCACAAGATTGGTTAAAAACCCTAATTGGACAAGAATAAGCCTAGGGAGGACGAAAATGACCTAATTGATCATCCAATGACACAAACACACCTATTGGATGCACAAGATTGGTTAAAAACCCTAATTGGAAAAGAATAAGCCTAGGGAGGCCGAAAATGACCTAATTGATCATCCAATGAAACAAACACACCTATTGGATGCAAAAGATTGGTTTAAAACCCTAGTTGGACAAGAATATGCCTAGGGATGACGAAAATGACCTAATTGATCATCCAATGACACAAATGAACTTATTGGATGCACAAGATTGGTTAATAACCCTAATTGGACAAGAATAAGCCTAGGGAGGACGAAAATGACCTAATTGATCATCCAATGACACAAACACACCTATTGGATGCACAAGATTGGTTAAAAACCCTAATTGGACAAGAATAAGCCTAGGGAGGACGAAAATGACCTAAATGTTAATCCAATGACACAACCAAACTTATCGGATGCACAAGATTGGTTAAAAACCCTAATTGGACAAGAATAAGCCTAGGGAGGACGAAAATGACCTAATTGATCATCCAATGACACAAACACACCTATTGGATGCACAAGATTGGTTAAAAACCCTAATTGGACAAGAATAAGCCCAGGGAGGACGAAAATAACCTAATTGATCATCCAATGACACAAACACACCTATTGGATGCACAAGATTGGTTAAAAACCCTAATTGGACAAGAATATGCCTAGGGAGGACGAAAATGACCTAATTGATCATCGAATGACACAAACACACCTATTGGATGCAAAAGTTGGGTTAAAAACCCTAATTGGACAAGAATATGCCTAGGGAGGACGAATATGACCTAAATGTTAATCCAATAACACAAATGAACTTAATGGATGCACAAGATTGGTTAAAAACCCTAATTCGACAAGAATAAGCCTAGGGAGAACGAAAATGACCTAATTGATCATCCAATGACACAAACACACCTATTGGAAGCACAAGATTGGTTAAGAACCCTAATTGGACAAGAATATGTCTAGGGAGGACGAAAATGACCTAATTGTTAATCCAATGACACAAATGAACTTATTGGATGCACAAGATTGGTTAAAAACCCTAATTGGACAAGAATAAGCCTAGGGAGGACGAAAATGACCTAATTGATCATCCAATGACACAAACACACCTATTGGAAGCACAAGATCGGTTAAAAACCCTAATTGGACAAGAATATGCCTAGGGAGGACGAAAATAACCTAAATGTTAATCCAAAGACACAAATGAACTTATTGGATGCACAAGATTGGTTAAAAACCCTAATTGGACAAGAATAAGCCTAGGGAGGACGAAAATGACCTAATTGATCATCCAATGACACAAACACACCTATTGGATGCACAAGATTGGTTAAAAACCCTAATTGGACAAGAATAAGCCTAGGGAGGACGAAAATGACCTAATTGATCATCCAATGACACAAACACACCTATTGGATGCACAAGATTGGTTTAAAACCCTAGTTGGACAAGAATATGCCTAGGGAGGACGAAAATGACCTAATTGATCATCCAATGACACAAATGAACTTATTGGATGCACAAGATTGGTTAAAAACCCTAATTGGACAAGAATAAGCCTAGGGAGGACGAAAGTGACCTAATTGATCATCTAATGAGACAAACACACCTATTGGATGCATAAGATTGGTTAAAAACCCTAATTGGACAAGAATATGCATAGGGAGGACGAAAATGACCTAAATATTAATTCAATGACATAAACAAACTTGTTGGATGCACAAGATTGGTTAAAAACCCTAATTGGTCAAGAATAAGCCTAGGGAGGACGAAAATGACCTAATTGATCATCCAATGACACAAACACACCTATTGGAAGCACAAGATTGGTTAAAAACCCTAATTGGACAAGAATATGCCTAGGGAGGACGAAAATGACCTAAATGTTAATCCAATGACACAAATGAACTTATTGGATGCACAAGATTGGTTAAAAACCCTAATTGGACAAGGATAAGCCTAGGGAGGACGAAAATGACCTAATTGATCATCCAATGACACAAACACACCTATTGGATGCACAAGATTGGTTAAAAACCGTAATTGGACAAGAATATGCCTAGGGAGGACGAAAATGACCTAAATATTAATTCAATGACACAAACAAAGTTATTGGATGCACAAGATAGGTTAAAAACCCAAATTGGACAAGAATAAGCCTAGGGAGGACGAAAATGAACTAATTGATCATCCAATGACACAAACACACCTATTGGATGCACAAGATTGGTTAAAAACCCTAATTGGACAAGAATAAGCCTAGGGAGGACGAAAATGACCTAATTGATCATCCAATGACACAAACACACCTATTAGATGCACAAGATTGGTTTAAAACCCTAGTTGGACAAGAATATGCCTAGGGAGGACGAAAATGACCTAATTGATCATCCAATGACACAAATGAACTTATTGGATGCACAAGATTAGTTAAAAACCCTTATTTGACAAGAATAAGCCTAGGGAGGACGAAAATGACCTAACTGATCATCCAATGACACAAACACACCTATTGGATGCACAAGATTGGTTAAAAACCCTAATTGGACAAGAATAAGCCTAGTGAGGACGAAAATGACCTAATTGATCATCCAATGACACAAACACACCTATTCGATGCACAAGATTGGTTAAAAACCCTAATTGGACAAGAATAAGCCTAGGGAGGACGAAAATGACCTAATTGATCATCCAATGACACAAACAAACTTATTGGATGCACAAGATTGGTTAAAAACCCTAATTGGACAAGAATAAGATTAGGGAGGACGAAAATGACCTAATTGATCATCCAATGACACAAACACACCTATTGGATGCAAAAGATTGGTTAAAAACCCTAATTGGACAAGATGATGCCTAGGGAGGACGAAAATGACCTAAATATTAATTCAATGACACAAACAAACTTATTTGATGCACAAGATTGGTTAAAAACCCTAATTGGACAAGAATAAGCCTAGGGAGGAAGACAATGACCTAATTGATCATCCAATGACACAAACACACCTATTGGATGCACAAGATTGGTTAAAAACCCTAATTGGACAAGAATAAGCCTAGGGAGGACGAAAATGACCTAATTGATCATCCAATGACACAAACACACCTATTGGATGCACAAGATTGGTTAAAAACCCTAATTGGACAAGAATATGCCTAGGGAGGACGAAAATGACCTAATTGATCTTCCAATGACACAAATGAACTTATTGGACGCACAAGATTGGTTAAAAACCCTAGTTGGACAAGAATAAGCCTAGGGAGGACGAAAATGACCTAATTGATCATCCAATGACACAAACACACCTATTGGATGCACAAGATTGGTTAAAAACCCTAATTGGACAAGAATAAGCCTAGGGAGGACGAAAATGCCCTAAATGTTAATCCAATGACACAAATGAACTTATTGGATGCACAAGATTGGTTAAAAACCCTAATTGGACAAGAATAAGCCTAGGGAGGACGAAAATGACCTAATTGATCATCCAATGACACAAACACACCTATTGGATGCACAAGATTGGTTAAAAACCCTAAATGGACAAGAATAAGCCTAGGGAGGACGAAAATGACCTAATTGATCATCCAATGACACAAACACACCTATTGGATGCACAAGATTGGTTAAAAACCCTAATTGGACAAGAATATGCCTAGGAAGGACGGATATGACCTAAATGTTAATCCAATGACACAAATGAACTTATTGGATGCACAAGATTGGTTAAAAACCCTAATTGGACAAGAATAAGCCTAGGGAGGACGAAAATGACCTAATTGATCATCCAATGACACAAACACACCTATTGGATGCACAAGATTGGTTAAAAACCCTAATTGGACAAGAATATGCCTAGGGAGGACGAAAATGACCTAAATATTAATTCAATGACACAAACAAAGTTATTGGATGCACAAGATTGGTTAAAAACCCTAATTTGACAAGAATAAGTCAAGGGAGTACGAAAATGACCTAATCGATCATCCAATGACACAAACACACCTATTGGATGCACAAGATTGGTTAAAAACCCTAATTGGACAAGAATAAGCCTAGGGAGGACGAAAATGACCTAATTGATCATCCAATGACACAAACACACCTATTGGATGCACAAGATTGGTTAAAAACCCTAATTGGAAAAGAATAAGCCTAGGGAGGACGAAAATGACCTAATTGATCATCCAATGACACAAATGAACTTATTGGATGCACAAGATTTGTTAAAAACCCTAATTGGACAAGAATAAGCCTAGGGAGGACGAAAATGACCTAATTGATCGTCCAATGACACAAACACACCTATTGGAAGCACAAGATTGGTTAAAAACCCTAGTTGGACAAGAATATGCCTAGGGAGGACGAAAATGACCTAATTGATCATCCAATGACACAAATGAACTTATTGGATGCACAAGATTGGTTAAAAACCCTAATTGGACAAGAATAAGCATAGAAAGGACGAAAATGTCCTAATTGATCATCCAATGACACAAACACACCTATTGGATGCACAAGATTGGTTAAAAACCCTAATTGGACAAGAATATGCCTAGGGAGGACGAAAATGACCTATATGTTAATCCAATGACACAAATGAACTTATTGGATGCACAAGATTGGTTAAAAACCCTAATTGGACAAGAATAAGCCTAGGGAGGACGAAAATGACCTAATTGATCATCCAATGACACAAACACACCTATTGGATGCACAAGATTGGTTAAAAACCCTAGTTGGACAAGAATATGCCGTGGGAGGACTAAAATGACCTAAATATTAATTCAATGACACAAACAAAGTTATTGGATGCACAAGATTGGTTAAAAACCCTAATTGGACAAGAATAAGCCTAGGGAGGACGAAAATGACCTAATTGATCATCCAATGACACAAACACACCTATTGGATGCACAAGATTGGTTAAAAACCCTAATTGGACAAGAATAAGCCTAGGGAGGACGAAAATGACTTAATTGATCATCCAATGACACAAACACACCTATTGGATGCACAAGATTGGTTAAAAATTCTAATTGGACAAGAATATGCCTAGGGAGGACGAAAATAACCTAATTGATCATCCAATGACACAAAAACACCTATTGGATGAACAAGATTCGTTAAAAACCCTAATTGGACAAGAATATGCCTTGGGAGGACGAAAATGGCCTAATTGATCATCCAATGACACAAACACACCTATTGGATGCACAAGATTGGTTAAAAACCCTAATTGGACAAGAATAAGCCTAGGGAGGACGAAAATGACCTAATTGATCATCCAATGACACAAACACACCTATTGGATGCACAAGATTGGTTAAAAACCCTAATTGGACAAGAATATGCCTAGGGAGGACGAAAATGACCTAAATATTAATTCAATGACACAAACAAAGTTATTGGATGCACAAGATTGGTTAAAAACCCTAATTGGACAAGAATAAGCCTAGGGAGGACGAAAAAGACCTAATTGATCATCCAATGACACAAACACACCTATTGGATACACAAGATTGGTTAAACACCCTAATTGGACAAGAATAAGCCTAGTGAGGACGAAAATGACCTAATTGATCATCCAATGACACAAACACACCTATTGGAAGCACAAGAATGGTTAAAAACCCTAATTGGACAAGAATATGCCTATGGAGGACGAAAATGACCTAAATGTTAATCCAATGACACAAATGAACTTATTGGATGCACAAGATTGGTTAAAAACCCTAATTGGGCAAGAATAAGCCTAGGGAGGACGAAAATGACCTAATTGATCATCCAATGACACAAACTCACCTATTGGATGCACAAGATTGGTTAAAAACCCTAATTGGACAACAATAAGCCTAGGGAGGACGAAAATGACCTAATTGATCATCCAATGACACAAACACACCTATTGGATGCACAAGATTGGTTAAAAACCCTAATTGGACAAGAATATGCCTAGGGAGGACGAAAATGACCTAAATATTAATTCAATGACACAATCAAAGTTATTGGATGCACAAGATTGGTTAAAAACCTTAATTGGACAAGAATAAGCCTAGGGAGGAAGAAAATGACCTAATTGATCATCCAATGACACAAACACACCTATTGGATGCACAAGATTGGTTAAAAACCCTAATTGGACAAGAATAAGCCTAGGGAGGACGAAAATGACCTAATTGATCATCCAATGACACAAACACACCTATTGGATGCACAAGATTGGTTAAAAACCCTAATTGGACAAGAATAAGCCTAGGGAGGACGAAAATGACCTAATTGATCATCCAATGACACAAACACACCTATTGGATGCACAAGATTGGTTTAAAACCCTAGTTGGACAAGAATATGCCTAGTAAGGACGAAAATGACCTAATTGATCATCCAATGACACAAATGAACTTATTGGATGCACAAGATTGGTTAAAAACCCTAATTGGACAAGAATAAGCCTAGGGAGGACGAAAATGACCTAATTGATCATCCAATGACACAAACACACCTATTGGATGCACAAGATTGGTTAAAAACCCTAATTGGACAAGAATAAGCCTAGGGAGGACGAAAATGACCTAATTGATCATCCAATGACACAAACACACCTATTGGATGCACAAGATTTGTTTAAAACCCTAGTTGGACAAGATTATGCCTAGGAAGGACGAAAATGACCTAATTGATCATCCAATGACACAAATGAACTTATTGGATGCACAAGATTGGTTAAAAACCCTAATTGGACAAGAATAAGCCTAGGGAGGACGAAAATGACCTAATTGATCATCCAATGACACAAACACACCTATTGGATGCACAAGATTGGTTAAAAACCCTAATTGGACAAGAATAAGCCTAGGGAGGACGAAAATGACCTAATTGATCATCCAATGACACAAACACACCTATTGGATGCACAAGATTGGTTAAAAACCCTAATTGGATAAGAATGTGCCTAGGGAAGACGAAAATGACCTAATTGATCATCCAATGACACAAATGAACTTATTGGTTGCACAAAATTAGTTAAAAACCCTAATTGGACAAGAATAAGTCTATGGAGGACGAAAATAACCTAATTGATCATCCAATGACCCAAACACACCTATTGGATGCACAAGTTTTGTCTAAAACTCTAATTGGACAAGAATATGCCTAGGGAGGACGAAAATGACCTAAATGTTAATCCAATGACACAAATGAACTTATTGGATGCACAAGATTGGTTAAAAACCCTAATTGGACAAGAATAAGCCTAGGGAGGACGAAAATGACCTAATCGATCATCTAATGACACAAACACACCTATTGGATGCACAAGATTGGTTAAAAACCCTAGTTGGACAAGAATATGCCTAGGGAGGACGAAAATGACCTAAATATTAATTCAATGACACAAATGAACTTATTGGATGCACAAGATTGGTTAAAAACCCTAATTGGACAAGAATATGCCTAGGGAGGACGAAAATGACCTAAATATTAATTCAATGACACAAATGAACTTATTGGATTCACAAGATTGGTTAAAAACCCTAATTGGACAAGAATAAGCCTAGGGAGGACGAAAATGACCTAATTGATCATCCAATGACACAAACACACCTATTGGAAGCACAAGATTGGTTAAAAACCCTAATTGGACAAGAATAAGCCTAGGGAGGACGAAAATGACCTAATTGATCATCCAATGACACAAACACACCTATTGGATGCACAAGATTTGTTAAAAACCCTAGTTGGACAAGAATATGCCTAGGGAGGACGAAAATGACCTAAATATTAATTCAGTGTCACAATCAAAGTTATTGGATGCACAAGATTGGTTAAAAACCCTAATTGGACAAGAATAAGTCTAGGGAGGACGAAAATGACCTAATTGATCATCCAATGACACAAACACACCTACTGGATGCACAAGATTGGTTAAAAACCCTAGTTGGACAAGAATATGCCTAGGGAGGACGAAAATGACCTAATTGATCATCCAATGACACAAATGAACTTATTGGATGCACAAGATTTGTTGAAAACCTTAATTGGACAAGAATAAGCCTAGGGAGGACGAAAATGACCTAATTGATCATCCAATGACACAAACACATCTATTAGATGCACAAGATTGGTTAAAAACCCTAATTGGACAATAATATGCCTAGGGAGGACGAAGATGACCTAAATATTAATTCAATGTCACAATCAAAGTTATTGGATGCACAAGATTGGTTAAAAACCCTAATTGGACAAGAATAAGTCTAGGGAGGACGAAAATGACCTAATTGATCATCCAATGACACAAACACACCTACTGGATGCACAAGATTGGTTAAAAACCCTA
>JBBPBR010000816.1:0-21893 GCA_037974775.1 Cicer pinnatifidum | reverse complement strand
CAAGAATAAGCCTAGGGAGGACGAAAATGACCTAATTGATCATCCAATGACACAAACACACCTATTGGATGCACAAGATTGGTTAAAAACCCTAATTGGACAAGAATAAGCATAGAAAGGACGAAAATGACCTAATTGATCATCCAACGACACAAACACACCTATTGGATCCACAAGATTGGTTAAAAACCCTAATTGGACAAGAATATGCCTAGGGAGAACGAAAATGACCTAAATGTTAATCCAATGACACAAATGAACTTATTGGATGCACAAGATTGGTTAAAAACCCTAATTGGACAAGAATAAGCCTAGGGAGGACGAAAATGACCTAAATGCTAATCCAATGACACAATTCAACTTAATGGATGCACAAGATTGGTTAAAAACCCTAATTGGTCAAGAATAAGCCTAGGGAGGACGAAAATGACCTAATTGATCATCCAATGACACAAACACACCTATTGGATACACATGATTGATTAAAAACCCTAATTGGAAAAGAATAAGCCTAGGGAGGACGAAAATGACTTAATTCATCATCCAATTACACAAACACACCTATTGGATGCACAAGATTGGTTAAAAACCCTAGTTGGACAAGAATATGCCTAGGGAGGACGAAAATGACCTAATTGATCATCCAATGACACAAACACACCTATTGGATGCACAAGATTGGTTAAAAACCCTAGTTGGACAAGAATATTCCTAGGGAGGACGAAAATGACCTAATTGATCATCCAATGACACAAACACACCTATTGGATGCACAAGATTGGTTAAAACCCTAATTGGACAATAATAAGCCTAGGGAGAACGAAAATGACCTAAATGTTAATCCAATGACACAACTCAACTTATTGAATGCACAAGATTGGTTAAAAACCCTAATTGGACAAGAATAAGCCTAGGGAGGACGAAAATGACCTAATTGATCATCCAATGACACAAACACACCTATTGGATGCACAAGATTGGTTAAAAACCCTAGTTGGACAAGAATATGCCTAGGGAGGACGAAAATGACCTAATTGATCATCCAATGACACAAACACACCTATTGGATGCACAAGATTGGTTAAAAACCCTAATTGGACAAGAATAAGCCTAGGGAGGACGAAAATGACCTAAATGTGAATCCAATGACACAACTGAACTTATTGGATGCACAAGATTGGTTAAAAACCCTAATTGGACAAGAATATGCCTAGGGAGGACGAAAATGACCTAAATATTAATTCAATGACACAAATGAACTTATTGGATGCAGAAGATTGGTTAAAAACCCTTATTGGACAAGAATAAGCATAGGGAGGACGAAAATGACCTAATTGATCATCCAATGACACAAACACACCTATTGGATGCACAAGATTGGTTAAAAACCCTAATTGGACAAGAATATGCCTAGGGAGGACGAAAATGACCTAATTGATCATCCAATGACACAAACGCACCTATTGGATGCACAAGATTAGTTAAAAACCCTAATTGGACAAGAATATGCCTAGGGAGGACGAAAATAACCTAATTGATCATCCAATGACACAAACACACCTATTGGATGCACAAGATTGGTTAAAAACCCTAATTGGACAGGAATATGCCTAGGGAGGACGAAAATGAGCTAAATGTTAATCCAATGACATAAATGAACTTATTGGATGCACAAGAATGGTTAAAAACCCTAATTGGACAAGAAAAAGCCTAGGGAGGACGAAAATGACCTAATTGATCATCCAATGACAAAAACACGCCTATTGGATGCACAAGATTGGTTAAAAACCCTAATTGGACAAGAATAAGCCTAGGGAGGACGAAAATGACCTAATTGATCATCCAATGACACAAACACACCTATTGGATGCACAAGATTGGTTAAAAACCCTAATTGGACAAGAATAAGCCTAGGGAGGACAACAATGACCTAATTGATCATCCAATGACACAAACACACCTATTGGATGCACAAGAATGGTTAAAAACCCTAATTGGACAAGAATAAGCCTAGGGAGGACGAAAATGACCTAATTGATCATCCAATGACACAAACACACCTATTGGATGCACAAGATTGGTTAAAAACCCTAATTGGACAAGAATAAGCCTAGGGAGGACGAAAATGACCTAATTGATCATCCAATGACACAAACACACCTATTGGATGCACAAGATTGGTTAAAAACCCTAATTGGACAAGAATATGCCTAGGGAGGACGAAAATGACCTAAATGTTAATCCAATGACACAACTCAACCTATTGGATGCACAAGATTGGTTAAAAACCCTAATTGGACAAGAATAAGCCTAGGGAGGACGATAAATGACCTAATTGATCATCCAATGACACAAACACACCTATTGGATGCACAAGATTGGTTAAAAACCCTAATTGGACAAGAATAAGCCTAGGGAGGACGAAAATGACCTAATTGATCATCCAATGACACAAACACACCTATTGGATGCACAAGATTGGTTAAAAACCCTAATTGGACAAGAATAAGCCTAGGGAGGACGAAAATGACCTAATTGATCATCCAATGACACAAACACACCTATTGGATGCACAAGATTGGTTAAAAACCCTAATTGGACAAGAATAAGCCTAGGGAGGACGAAAATGACCTAATTGATCATCCAATGACACAAACACACCTATTGGATGCACAAGATTGGTTTAAAACCCTAGTTGATCAAGAATATGCCTAGGAAGGACGAAAATGACCTAATTGATCATCCAATGACACAAATGAACTTATTGGATGCACAAGATTGGTTAAAAACCCTAATTGGACAAGAATAAGCCTAGGGAGGACGAAAATGACCTAATTGATCATCCAATGACACAAACACACCTATTGGATGCACAAGATTGGTTAAAAACCCTAATTGGACAAGAATAAGCCTAGGGAGGACGAAAATGACCTAATTGATCATCCAATGACACAAACACACCTATTGGATGCACAAGATTGGTTAAAAACCCTAATTGGACAAGAATAAGCCTAGGGAGGACGAAAATGACCTAATTGATCATCCAATGACACAAACACATCTATTGGAAGCACAAGATTGGTTAGAAACCCTAGTTGGACAAGAATATGCCTAGGGAGGACGAAAATGACCTAATTGATCATCCAATGACACAAATGAACTTATTGGATGCACAAGATTGCTTAAAAACCCTAATTGGACAAAAATAAGCATAGAAAGGACGAAAATGACCTAATTGATCATCCAATGACACAAACACACCTATTGGATGCACAAGATTGGTTAAAAACCCTAATTGGACAAGAATAAGCCTAGGGAGGACGAAAATGACCTAATTGATCATCCAATGACACAAACACACCTATTGGATGCACAAGATTGGTTAAAAACCCTAATTGGACAAGAATAAGCCTAGGGAGGACGAAAATGACCTAATTGATCATCCAATGACACAAACACACCTATTGGATGCACAAGATTGGTTAAAAACCCTAATTGGACAAGAATATGCCAAGGGAGGACGAAAATGACCTAAATATTAATTCAATGACATAAAGAAACTTTTTGGATGCACAAGATTGGTTAAAAACCCTAATTGGACCAGAATAAGCCTAGGGAGGACGAAAATGACCTAATTGATCATCCAATGACATAAACAAAGTTATTGGATGCACAAGATTGGTTAAAAACCCTAATTGGACAAGAATAAGCCTAGGGAGGAAGAAAATGACCTAATTGATCATCCAATGACACAAACACACCTATTGGATGCACAAGATTGGTTAAAAACCCTAATTGGACAAGAATAAGCCTAGGGAGGACGAAAATGACCTAATTGATCATCCAATGACACAAACACACCTATTGGATGCACAAGATTGGTTAAAAACCCTAATTGGACAAGAATATGCCTAGGGAGGATGAAAATGACCTAATTGATCATCCAATGACACAAACACACCTATTGGATGCACAAGATTGGTTAAAAACCCTAGTTGGACAAGAATATGCCTAGGGAGGACGAAAATGACCTAATTGATAATCCAATGACACAAATGTACTTATTGGATGCACAAGATTGGTTAAAAACCCTAATTGGACAAGAATAAGCCTAGGGAGGACGAAAATGACCTAATTGATCATCCAATGACACAAACACACCTATTGGATGCACAAGATTGGTTAAAAACCCTAATTGGACAAGAATATGCCTAGGGAGGACGAAAATGACATAAATATTAATCCAATGACACAAATGAACTTATGGGATGCACAAGATTGGTTAAAAATCCTAATTGGACAAGAATAAGCCTAGGGAGGACGAAAATGACCTAAATGCTAATCCAATGACACAACTCAACTTATTGGATGCACAAGATTGGTTAAAAACCCTAATTGGGCAAGAATAAGCCTAGGGAGGACGAAAATGACCTAATTGATCATCCAATGACACAAACACACCTATTGGATGCACAAGATTGGTTAAAAACCCTAATTGGACAAGAATAAGCCTAGGGAGGACGAAAATGACCTAATTGATCATCCAATGACACAAACACACCTATTGGATGCACAAGATTGGTTAAAAACCCTAGTTGGACAAGAATATGCCTAAGGAGGACGAAAATGACCTAATTGATCATCCAATGACACAAATGAACTTATTTGATGCACAAGATTGGTTAAAAACCCTAATTGGACAAGAATAAGCCTAGGGAGGACAAAAATGACCTAATTGATCATCCAATGACACAAACACACCTATTGGATGCACAAGATTGGTTAAAAACCCTAATTGGACAAGAATAAGCCTAGGGAGGACGAAAATGACCTAATTGATCATCCAATGACACAAACACACCTATTGGATGCACAAGATTGGTTAAAAACCCTAATTGGACAAGAATAAGCCTAGGGAGGACGAAAATGACCTAATTGATCATCCAATGACACAAACACACCTATTGGATGCACAAGATTGGTTAAAAACCCTTATTGGACAAGAATATGCCTATGGAGGACGAAAATTACCTAAATATTAATTCAATGACACAAACAAAGTTATTGGATGCTCAAGATTGGTTAAAAACCCTAATTGGACAAGAATAAGCATAGGGAGGACGTAAATGACCTAATTTATCATCCAATGACACCAACACACCTATTGGATGCACAAGATTGGTTAAAAACCCTAATTGGACAAGAATATGCCTAGGGAGGACGAAAATGACCTAATTGATCATCCAATGACACAAACACACCTATTGGATGCACAAGATTGGTTAAAAACCCTAATTGGACAAGAATAAGCCTAGGGAGGACGAAAATGACCTAATTGATCATCCAATGACACAAACACACCTATTGGATGCACAAGATTGGTTAAAAACCCTAATTGGACAAGATGATGCCTAGGGAGGACGAAAATGAACTAAATATTAATTCAATGACACAAACAAACTTATTGGATGCACAAGATTGGTTAAAAACCCTAATTGGACAAGAATAAGCCTAGGGAGGACGAAAATGAGCAAATTGATCATCCAATGACACAAACACACCTATTGGATGCACAAGATTGGTTAAAAACCCTAATTGGACAAGAATAAGCCTAGGGAGGACGAAAATGACCTAATTGATCATCCAATGACACAAACACACCTATTGGATGCACAAGATTGGTTAAAAACCCTAATTGGACAAGAATAAGCCTAGGGAGGACGAAAATGACCTAATTGATCATCCAATGACACAAACACACCTATTGGATGCACAAGATTGGTTAAAAACCCTAATTGGACAAGAATATGCCTAGATAGGACGAAAATGACCTAAATGTTAATCCAATGACACAAATGAACTTATTGGATGATCAAGATTGCTTAAAAACCCTAATTGGACAAGAATAAGCCTAGGGAGGACGAAAATGACCTAATTGATCATCCAATGACACAAACACACCTATTGGATGCACAAGATTGGTTAAAAACCCTAACTGGACAAGAATAAGCCTAGGGAGGAAGAAAATAACTTAATTGACCATCCAATGACACAAACACACCTATTGGATGCACAAGATTGGTTAAAAACCCTAATTGGACAAGAATATGCCTAGGGAGGACGAAAATGACCTAAATGTTAATCCAATGACATAAACAAACTTATTGGATGCACAAGATTGGTTAAAAACCCTAATTGGACAAGAATAAGCCTAGGGAGGACGAAAATGACCTAATTGATCATCCAATGACACAAACACACCTATTGGATGCACAAGATTGGTTAAAAACCCTAATTGGACAAGAATAAGCCTAGGGAGGACGAAAATGACCTAATTGATCATCCAATGACACAAACACACCTATTGGATGCACAAGATTGGTTAAAAACCCTAATTGGACAAGAAACTCCTAGGGAGGACGAAAATGACCTAAATATTAATTCAATGACACAAACAAACTTATCGGATGCCCAAGATTGGTTAAAAACCCTAATTGGACAAGAATAAGCCTAGGGAGGACGAAAATGACCTAATTGATCATCCAATGACACAAACACACCTATTGGATGCACAAGATTGGTTAAAAACCCTAATTGGACAAGAATATGCCTAGGGAGGACGAAAATGACCTAATTGATCATCCAATGACACAAACACACCTATTGGATGCACAAGATTGGTTAAAAACCCTAATTGGAAAAGAAGATGCCTAAGGAGGACGAAAATGACCTAATTGATCATCCAATGACACAAATGAACTTATTGGATGCACAAGATTAGTTAAAAACCCTAATTGGACAAGAATAAGGCTAGGGAGGACGAAAATAACCTAATTGATCATCCAATGACACAAACACATCTATTGGATGCACAAGATTGGTCTAAAACTCTAATTGGACAAGAATATGCCTAGGGAGGACGAAAATGACCTAAATGTTAATCCAATGACACAAATGAACTTATTGGATGCACAAGATTGGTTAAAAACCCTATTTGGACAAGAATAAGCCTAGGGAGGACGAAAATGACCTAAATGCTAATCCAATGACACAACTCAACTTATTGGATGCACAAGATTGGTTAAAAACCCTAATTGGTCAAGAATAAGCCTAGGGAGGACGAAAATGACCTAATTGATCATCCAATGACACAAACACACCTATTGGATGCACAAGATTGATTAAAAACCCTAATTGGACAAGAATAAGCCTAGGGAGGACGAAAATGACCTAATTGATCATCCAAAGACACAAACACACCTATTGGATGCACAAGATTGGTTAAAAACCCTAATTGGACAAGAATAAGCCTAGGGACGACGAAAATGACTTAATTGATCATCCAATGACACAAACACACCTATTGGATGCACAAGATTGGTTAAAAACCCTAGTTGGACAAGAATATGCCTAGGGAGGACGAAAATGACCTAATTGATCATCCAATGACACAAACACACCTATAGGATGCACAAGATTGGTTAAAAACCCTAGTTGGACAAGAATATGCCTAGGGAGGACGAAAATGACCTAATTGATCATCCAATGACACAAATGAACTTATTGGATGCACAAGATTGGTTAAAAACCCTAGTTGGACAAGAATATGCCTAGGGAGGACGAAAATGACCTAATTGATCATCCAATGACACAAACACACCTATTGGATGCACAAGATTGGTTAAAAACCCTAATTGGACAAGAATAAGCCTAGGGAGGACGAAAATGACCTGATTGATCATCCTATGACACAAATAAACTTATTGGATGCACAAGAATGGTTAAAAACCTAATTCGACAATAATAAGCCTAGGGAGAATGAAAATGACCTAAATGTTAATCCAATGACACAACTCAACTTATTGGATGCACAAGATTGGTTAAAAACCCTAATTGGACAAGAATAAGCCTAGGGAGGACGAAAATGACCTAATTGATCATCCAATGACACAAACACACCTATTGGATGCACAAGATTGGTTAAAAACCCTAATTGGATAAGAATATGCCTAGGGAGGACGAAAATGACCTAATTGATCATCCAATGACACAAACACACCTATTGGATGCACAAGATTGGTTAAAAACACTAATTTGACAAGAATATGCCTAGGGAGGACGAAAATGACCTAAATATTAATTCAACACAAATGAACTTATTGGATGCGCAAGATGGGTTAAAAACCCTGATTGGTCGAGAATAAGCCTAGGGAGGACGAAAATGACCTAAATGTTAATCCAATGACACAAGTCAACTTATTGGATGCACAAGATTGGTTAAAAACCCTAATTGGACAAGAATAAGCCTAGGGAGGACGAAAATGACCTAATTGATCATCCAAAGACACAAACACACCTATTGGATGCACAAGATTGGTTAAAAACCGTAGTTGGACAAGAATATGCCTAGGGAGGACGAAAATGACCTAATTGATCATCCAATGACACAAATGAACTTATTGGATGCACAAGATTGGTTAAAAACCCTAATTGGACAAGAATAAGCCTAGGGAGGACGAAAATGACCTAATTGATCTTCCAATGACACAAACACACATATTGGATTCACAAGATTGGTTAAAAACCCTAATTGGACAAGAATATGCCTAGGGAGGACGAAAATGACCTAAATGTTAATCCAATGACACAAATGAACTTATTGGATGCACAAGATTGGTTAAAAACCTTAATTGGACAAGAATAAGCCTTGGGAGGACGAAAATGACCTAATTGATCATCCAATGACACAAACACACCTATTGGATGCACAAGATTGGTTAAAAACGCTAATTGGACAAGAATATGCCTAGGAAGGACGAAAATGACCTAATTGATCATCCAATGACACAAACACAACTATTGGGTGCACAAGATTGGTTAAAAACCCTAATTGGACAAGAATAAGCCTAGGGAGGACGAAAATGACCTAATTGATCATCCAATGACACAAACACACCTATTGGATGCACAAGATTGGTTAAAAACCCTAATTGGACAAGAATATGCCTAGGGAGGACGAAAATGACCTAAATATTAATTCAATGACACAAACAAAGTTATTGGATGCACAAGATTGATTAAAAACCCTAATTTGACAAGAATAAGTCTAGGTAGGACGAAAATGACCTAATTGATCATCCAATGACACAAACACACCTATTGGATGCACAAGATTGGTTAAAAACCCTAATTGGACATGAATAAGCCTAGGGACGACGAAAACGACCTAATTGATCATCCATTGACACAAACACACCTATTGGATGAACAAGATTGGTTAAAAACCCTAATTGGACAAGAATAAGCCTAGGGAGGACGAAAATGACCTAATTGATCATCCAATGACACAAACACACCTATTGGATGCACAAGATTGGTTAAAAACCCTAATTGGACAAGAATATGCCTAGGGAGGACGAAAATGACCTAAATATTAATTCAATGACACAAACAAAGTTATTGGATGCACAAGATTGGTTAAAAACCCTAATTGGACAAGAATAAGCCTAGGGAGGACGAAAATGACCTAATTGATCATCCAATGACACAAACACACCTATTGGATGCACAAGATTGGTTAAAAACCCTAATTGGACAAGAATATGCCTAGGGAGGACGAAAATGACCTAAATATTAATTCAATGACACAAACAAAGTTATTGGATGCACAAGATTGGTGAAAAACCCTAATTGGACAAGAATAAGCCTAGGGGGAACGAAAATGACCTAATTGATCATCCAATGACACAAACACACCTATTGGATGCACAAGATTGGTTAAAAACCCTAATTGGACAAGAATATGCCTAGGGAGGACGAAAATGACCTAAATATTAATTCAATGACACAAACAAAGTTATTGGATGCACAAGATTGGTTAAAAACCCTAATTGGACAAGAATAAGCCTAGGGAGGACGAAAATGACCTAATTGATCATCCAATGACACAAACACACCTATTGGATGCACAAGATTGGTTAAAAACCCTAATTGGACAAGAATATGCCTAATGAGGACGAAAATGACCTAAATATTAATTCAACGACACAAACAAAGTTATTGGATGCACAAGATTGGTTAAAAACCCTAATTGGACAAGAATAAGCCTAGGGAGGACGAAAATGACCTAATTGATCATCCAATGACACAAACACACCTATTGGATGCACAAGATTGGTTAAAAACCCTAATTGGACAAGAATAAGCCTAGGGAGGACAACAATGACCTAATTGATCATCCAATGACACAAACACACCTATTGGATGCACAAGAATGGTTAAAAACCCTAATTGGACAAGAATAAGCCTAGGGAGGACGAAAATGACCTAATTGATCATCCAATGACACAAACACACCTATTGGATGCACAAGATTGGTTAAAAACCCTAATTGGACAAGAATAAGCCTAGGGAGGACGAAAATGACCTAATTGATCATCCAATGACACAAACACACCTATTGGATGCACAAGATTGGTTAAAAACCCTAATTGGACAAGAATATGCCTAGGGAGGACGAAAATGACCTAAATGTTAATCCAATGACACAACTCAACTTATTGGATGCACAAGATTGGTTAAAAACTCTAATTGGACAAGAATATGCCTAGGGAGGACGAAAATGACATTAATATTAATTCAATGACACAAACAAAGTTATTGGATGCACAAGATTGGTTAAAAACCCTAATTGGACAAGAATAAGCCTAGGGAGGACGAAAATGACCTAATTGATCATCCAATGACACAAACACACCTATTGGATGCACAAGATTGGTTAAAAACCCTAATTGGACAAGAAAAAGCCTAGGGAGGACGAAAATGACCTAATTGATCATCCAATGACACAAACACACCTATTGGATGCACAAGATTGGTTTAAAACCCTAGTTGGACAAGAATATGCCTAGGGAGGACGAAAATGACCTAATTGATCATCCAATGACACAAATGAACTTATTGGATGCACAAGATTGGTTAAAAACCCTAATTGGACAAGAATAAGCCTAGGGAGGACGAAAATGACCTAATTGATCATCCAATGACACAAATGAACTTATTGCATGCACAAGATTGGTTAAAAACCCTAATAGGACAAGAATAAGCCTAGGGAGGACCAAAATGACCTAATTGATTATCCAATGACACAAACACACCTATTGGATGCACAAGATTGGTTAAAAACCCTAATTGGACAAGAATAAGCCTAGGGAGGACGAAAATGACCTAATTGATCATCCAATGACACAAACACACCTATTGGATGCACAAGATTGGTTAAAAACCCTAATTGGACAAGAATAAGCCTAGGGAGGACGAAAATGACCTAATTGATCATCCAATGACACAAACACACCTATTGGATGCACAAGATTGGTTAAAAACCCAAATTGGACAAGAATAAGCCTAGTGAGGACGAGAATGACCTAATTGATCATCCAATGACACAAACACACCTATTGGAAGCACAAGATTGGTTAAAAACCCTAATTGGAGAAGAATATGCCTAGGGAGGACGAAAATGACCTAAATATTAATCCAATGACACAAATGAACTTATTGGATGCACAAGATTGGTTAAAAACCCTAATTGGGCAAGAATAAGCCTAGGGAGGACAAAAATGACCTAATTGATCATCCAATGACACAAACACACCTATTGGATGCACAAGATTGGTTAAAAACCCTAATTGGACAAGAATAAGCCTAGGGAGGACGAAAATGACCTAATTGATCATCCAATGACACAAACACGCCTATTGGATGCACAAGATTGGTTAAAAACCCTAATTGTACAAGAATAAGCCTAGGGAGGACGAAAATGACCTAATTGATCATCCAATGACACAAACACACCTATTGGATGCACAAGATTGGTTAAAAACCCTAATTGGACAAGAATAAGCCTAGGAAGGACGAAAATGACCTAATTGATCATCCAATGACACAAACACACCTATTAGATGCACAAGATTGGTTAAAAACCCTAATTGGACAAGAATATGCCTAGGGAGGACGAAAATGACCTAAATATTAATTCAATGACATAAACAAACTTGTTGGATGCACAAGATTGGTTAAAAACCCTAATTGGACAAGAATAAACCTAGGGTGGACGAAAATGACATAATTGATCATCCAATGACACAAACACACCTATTGGATGCACAAGATTGGTTAAAAACCGTAATTGCACAAGAATAAGCCTAGGGAGGATGAAAATGACCTAATTGATCATCCAATGACACAAACACACCTATTGGATGCACAAGATTGGTTAAAAACCCTAGTTGGACAAGAATATGCCTAGGGAGGACGAAAATGACCTAATTGATCATCCAATGACACAAACACACCTATTGGATGCACAAGATTGGTTAAAAACCCTAATTGGACAAGAATATGCCTAGGGAAGACGAATATGAGCTAAATGTTAATCCAATAACACAAATGAACTTATTGGATGCACAAGATTGGTTAAAAACCCTAATTGGACAAGAATAAGCCTAGGGAGAACGAAAATGACCTAAATGTTAATCCAATGACACAACTCAACTTATTGGATGCACAAGATTGGTTAAAAACCCTAATTGGACAAGGATAAGCCTAGGGAGGACGAAAATGACCTAATGGATCATCCAATGACACAAACACACCTATTGGAGGCACAAGATTTGTTAAAAACCCTAGTGGGACAAGAATAAGCCTAGGGAGGACGAAAATGACCTAATTGATCATCCAATGACACAAATGAACTTATTGGATGCACAAGATTGGTTAAAAACCCTAATTGGACAAGAATAAGCCTAGGGAGGACGAAGATGACCTAATTGATCATCCAATGACACAAACACACCTATTGGATGCACAAGATTGGTTAAAAACCCTAATTGGACAAGAATATGCCTTGGGAGGACGAAAATGACCTAAATGTTAATCCAATGACACAAATGAACTTATTGGATGATCAAGATTGCTTAAAAACCCTACTTGGACAAGAATAAGCCTAGGGAGGACGAAAATGACCTAATTGATCATCCAATGACACAAACACACCTATTGGATGCACAAGATTGGTTAAAAACCCTAATTGGACAAGAATATGCCTAGGGAGGACGAAAATGACCTAAATATTAATTCAATGACACAAACAAAGTTATTGGATGCACAAGATTGGTTAAAAACCCTAATTGGACAAGAATAAGCCTAGGGAGGTAGAAAATGACCTAATTGATCATCCAATGACACAAACACACCTATTGGATGCACAAGATTGGTTAAAAACCCTAATTGGACAAGAATATGCCTACGGAGGACGAAAATGACCTAAATATTAATTTAATGACACAAACAAAGTTATTGGATGCACAAGATTGGTTAAAAACCCTAATTGGACAAGAATAAGCCTAGGGAGGACGAAAAAGACCTAATTGATCATCCAATGACACAAACGCACCTATTGGATGCACAAGATTGGTTTAAAACCCTAGTTGGACAAGAATATGCCTAGGGAGGACGAAAATGACCTAATTGATCATCCAATGACACAAATGAACTTATTGGATGCACAAGATTGGTTAAAAACCCTAATTGGACAAGAATAAGCCTAGGGAGGACGAAAATGACCTAATTGATCATCCAATGACACAAACACACCTATTGGATGCACAAGATTGGTTAAAAACCCTAATTGGACAAGAATAAGCCTAGGGAGGACGGGTATGACCTAAATGTTAATCCAATGACACAAATGAACTTATTGAATGCACAAGATTGGTTAAAAACCCTAATTGGACAAGAATAAGTATATGGAGGGCGAAAATGACCTAATTGATTATCCAATGACACAAACACACCTATTGGATGCACAAGATTGGTTAAAAACCCTAATTGGACAAGAATGTGCCTAGGGAGGACGTAAAAGACCTAAATATTAATTCAATGACACAAACAAAGTTAATGGATGCACAAGATTGGTAAAAAACCCTAATTGGAAAAGAATAAGCCTAGGGAGGACGAAAATGACCTAATTGATCATCCAATGACACAAACACACCTATTGGAAGCACAAGATTGGTTAACAACCCTAATTGGACAAGAATATGCCTAGGGAGGACGAAAATGACCTAAATGTTAATCCAATGACACAAATGAACTTATTGGATGCACAAGATTGGTTAAAAACCCTAATTGGACAAGAATAAGCCTAGGGAGGGCGAAAATGACCTATCATCCAATGACACAAACACACCTATTGGATGCACAAGATTGGTTAAAAACCCTAATTGGACAAGAATATGCCTAGGGAGGACGAAAATGACCTAAATATTAATTCAATGACACAAACAAAGTTATTGGATGCACAAGATTGGTTAAAAACCCTAATTGAACAAGAATAAGCCTAGGGAGGACGAAAATGACTTAATTGATCATCCAATGACACAAACACACCTATTGGAAGCACAAGATTGGTTAAAAAACCTAATTGGACAAGAATAAGCCTAAGGAGGACGAAAATGACCTAATTGATCATCCAATGACACAAACACACCTATTGGATGCACAAGATTGGTTAAAAACCCTAGTTGGACAAGAATATGCCTAGGGAGGACGAAAATGACCTAATTGATCATCCAATGACACAAACACACCTATTGGATGCACAAGATTGGTAAAAAACCCTAGTTGGACAAGAATATGCCTAGGGAGGACGAAAATGACCTAATTGATCATCCAATGACACAAATGAACCTATTGGATGCACAAGATTAGTTAAAAACCCTAATTGGACAAGAATAAGCCTAGGGAGGACGAAAATGACCTAATTGATCATCCAATGACACAAACACACCTATTGGATGCTCAAGATTGGTTAAAAACCCTATTTGGACAAGAATAAGCCTAGGGAGGACGAAAATGACCTAATTGATCATCCAATGACACAACCACACCTATTGGATGCACAAGATTGGTTAAAAACCCTAATTGGACAAGAATAAGCCTAGGGAGGACGAAAATGACCTAATTGATCATCCAATGACACAAACACACCTATTGGATGCACAAGATTGGTTAAAAATCCTAATTGGACAAGAATAAGCATAGAAAGGACGAAAATGACCTAATTGATCATCCAATGACACAAACACACCTATTGGATCCACAAGATTGGTTAAAACCCTAATTGGACAAGAATATGCCTAGGGAGAACGAAAATGACCTAAATGTTAATCCAATGACACAAATGAACTTATTGGATGCACAAGATTGGTTAAAAACCCTAATTGGACAAGAATAAGCCTAGGGAGGACGAAAATGACCTAAATGCTAATCCAATGACACAATTCAACTTATTGGATGCACAAGATTGGTTAAAAACCCTAATTGGTCAAGAATAAGCCTAGGGAGGACGAAAATGACCTAATTGATCATCCAATGACACAAACACACCTATTGGATACACAAGATTGATTAAAAACCCTAATTGGAAAAGAATAAGCCTAGGGAGGACGAAAATGACTTAATTCATCATCCAATTACACAAACACACCTATTGGATGCACAAGATTGGTTAAAAACCCTAGTTGGACAAGAATATGCCTAGGGAGGACGAAAATGACCTAATTGATCATCCAATGACACAAACACACCTATTGGATGCACAAGATTGGTTAAAAACCCTAATTGGACAAGAATAAGCCTAGGGAGGACAAAAATGACCTAAATGTGAATCCAATGACACAACTCAACTTATTGGATGCACAAGATTGGTTAAAAACCCTAATTGGACAAGAATATGCCTAGGGAGGACGAAAATGACCTAATTGATCATCCAATGACACAAACACACCTATTGGATGCACAAGATTGGTTAAAAACCCTAATTGGACAAGAATAAGCATAGGGAGGACGAAAATGACCTAATTGATCATCCAATGACACAAATGAACTTATTGGATGCACAAGATTTGTTAAAAACCCTAATTTGACAAAGTTATTGGATGCACAAGATTGGTTAAAAACCCTAATTTGACAAGAATAAGTCAAGGGAGGACGAAAATGACCTAATTGAACATCCAATGACACAAACACACCTATTGGATGCACAAGATTGGTTAAAAACCCTAATTGGACAAGAATAAGCCTAGGGAGGACGAAAATGACCTAATTGATCATCCAATGACACAAACACACCTATTGGATGCACAAGATTGGTTAAAAACCCTAATTGGACAAGAATATGCCTAGGGAGGACGAAAATGACCTAATTGATCATCCAATGACACAAATGAACTTATTGGATGCACAAGATTAGTTAAAAACCCTATTTGGACAAGAATATGCCTAGGGAGGACGAAAATAACCTAATTGATCATCCAATGTACAAACACACCTATTGGATGCACAAGATTGGTTAAAAACCCTAATTGGACAAGAATAAGCCTAGGGAGGACGAAAATGACCTAATTGATCATCCAATGACATAAACACACCTATTGGATGCACAAGATTGGTTAAAAACCCTAATTGGACAAGAATATGCCTAGGGAGGACGAAAATGACCTAATTGATCATCCAATGACACAAACACACCTATTGGATGCACAAGATTGGTTAAAAACCCTAATTGGACAAGAATAAGCCTAGGCAGGAAGAAAATGACCTAATTGATCCTCCAATGACACAAACACACCTATTGGATGCGCAAGATTCGTTAAAAAACCCTAATTGGACAAGAATATGCCTAGGGAGGACGAAAATGACCTAATTGATCATCCAATGACACAAACACACCTATTGGATGCACAAGATTGGTTAAAAACCCTAATTGGACAAGAATATGCCTAGGGAGGACGAAAATGACCTAAATATTAATTCAATGAAACAAACAAACTTATTGGATGCACAAGATTGGTTAAAAACCCTAATTGGACAAGAATATGCCTAGGGAGGACGAAAATGACATAATTGATCATTCAATGACACAAACACACCTATTGGATGCACAAGATTGGTTAAAAACCCTAATTGGACAAGAATAAGCCTAGGGAGGACGAAAATGACCTAATTGATCATCCAAAGACACAAACACACCTATTGGATGCACAAGATTTGTTAAAAACCCTAGTTGGACAAGAATATGCCTAGGGAGGACGAAAATGACCTAATTGATCATCCAATGACACAAATGAACTTATTGGACGCACAAGATTGGTTAAAAACCCTAATTGGACAAGAATAAGCCTAGGGAGGACGAAAATGACCTAAATATTAATTCATTGACACAAACACACCTATTGGAAGCACAAGATTGGTTAAAAACCCTAATTGGACAAGAATATGCCTAGGGAGGACGAAAATGACCTAAATGTTAATCCAATGACACAAATGAACTTATTGGATGCACAAGATTGGTTAAAAACCCTAATTGGACAAAAATAAGCCTAGGGAGGACGAAAATGACCTAATTGATCATGCAATGACACAAACACACCTATTGGATGCACAAGATTGGTTAAAAACCCTAATTGGACAAGAATATGCCTAGGGAGGACGAAAATGACCTAAATATTAATTCAATGACACTAACAAACTTATTGGACGCACAAGATTGGTTAAAAATCCTAATTGGACAAAAATAAGCCTAGGGAGGACAAAATGGCCTAATTGATCATCCAATGACACAAACACACCTATTGGAAGCACAAGATTGGTTAAAAACCCTAATTGGACAAGAATATGCCTAGGGAGGACGAAAATGACCTAAATGTTAATCCAATGACACAAATGAACTTATTGGATGCACAAGATTGGTTAAAAACCCTAATTGGACAAGAATATAACTAGGGAGGACGAAAATGACCTAAATATTAATTCAATGACACAAACAAACTTATTGGATGCACAAGATTGGTTAAAAACCCTAATTGGACAAGAATAAGCCTAGGGAGGACGAAAATGACCTAATTGATCATCCAATGACACAAACACACCTATTGGATGCACAAGATTGGTTAAAAACCCTAATTGGACAAGAATATGCCTAGGGAGGACGAAAATGACCTAATTGATCATCCAATGACACAAACACACATATTGGATGCACAAGATCGGTTAAAAACCCTAATTGGACAAGAAAATGCCTAGGGAGGACGAAAATGACCTAATTGATCATCCAATGACACAAACACACCTATTGGATGCACAAGATTTGTTAAAAACCCTAATTGGACAACAATATGCCTAGGGAGGTGGAAAATGACCTATTTGATCATCCAATGACACAAACAAAGTTATTGGATGCACAAGATTGGTTAAAAACCCTAATTGGACAAGAATAAGCCTAGGGAGGACGAAAATGACCTAATTGATCATCCAATGACACAAACACACCTATTGGATGCACAAGATTGGTTAAAAACCCTAATTGGACAAGAATATGCCTAGGGAGGACGAAAATGACCTAAATATTAATTCAATGACACAAACAACCTTATTGGATGCACAAGATTGGTTAAAAACCCTAATTGGACAAGAATAAGCCTAGGGAGGACGAAAATGACCT
Source organism: Cicer pinnatifidum (assembly GCA_037974775.1). NCBI lineage: Eukaryota > Viridiplantae > Streptophyta > Magnoliopsida > Fabales > Fabaceae > Cicer > Cicer pinnatifidum. The sequence goes on along the minus strand of JBBPBR010000816.1, from coordinate 3,328 downwards.
AATTGATCATCCAATGACACAAACACACCTATTGGATGCACAAGATTGGTTAAAAACCCTAATTTGGCAAGAATAAGCCTAGGGATGACGAAAATGACCTAATTGATCATCCAATGACACAAACACACCTATTGGATGCACAAGATTGGTTAAAAACCCTAATTGGACAAGAATAAGCCTAGGGAGGACGAAAATGACCTAATTGATCATCCAATGACACAAACACACCTATTGGATGCACAAGATTGGTTAAAAACCCTAATTGGACAAGAATAAGCCTAGGGAGGACGAAAATGACCTAATCGATCATCCATTGCCACAAACACACCTATTGGATGCACAAGATTGGTTAAAAACCCTAATTCGACAAGAATATGCCTAGGGAGGACGAAAATGACCTAAATTGATTATCCAATGACACAAACACACCTATTGGATGCACAAGATTGGTTAAAAACCCTAATTGGACAAGAATATACCTAGGGAGGACGAAAATGACCTAAATGTTAATCCAATGACACAAATGAACTTATTGGATGCACAAGATTGGTAAAAAAAACCCTAATTGGACAAGAATAAGCCTAGGGAGAACGAAAATGACCTAAATGTTAATCCAATGACACAACTCAACTTATTGGATGCACAAGATTGGTTAAAAACCCTAATTGGACAAGAATAAGCCTAGGGACGACGAAAATGACCTAATTGATCATCCAATGACACAAACACACCTATTAGATGCACAAGATTGGTTAAAAACCCTAATTGGACAAGAATAAGCCTAGGGAAGAAGAAAATGACCTAATTGATCATCCAATGACACAAACATACCTATTAGATGCACAAGATTGGTTAAAAACCCTAATTGGACAAGAATAACCCTAGGGAGGACGAAAATGACCTAATTGATCATCCAATGACACAAACACACCAATTGGATGCACAAGATTCGTTAAAAACCCTAATTAGACAAGAAAATGCCTAGGGAGGACGAAAATGACCTAATTGATCATCCAATGACTCAAACACACCTATTGGATGCACAAGATTGGTTAAAAACCCTAATTGGACAAGAATATGCCTAGGGAGGACGAAAATGACGTAAATGTTAATCCAATAACACAACTCAACTTATTGGATGCACAAGATTGGTTAAAAACCCTAATTGGACTAGAATATGCCTAGGGAGGACGAAAATGACCTAATTGATCATCCAATGACACAAACACACCTATTGGATGCACAAGATTGGTTAAAAACCCTAATTGGACAAGAATAAGCCTAGGGAGGACGAAAATGACCTAATTGATCATCCAATGACACAAACACACCTATTGGATGCACAAGATTGGTTAAAAACCCTAATTTGACTCGAATAAGCCTAGGGAGGACGAAAATGACCTAATTGATCATCCATTGCCACAAAAACACCTAATTGGACAAGAATATGCCTAGGGAGGACGAAAATGACCTAATTGGTCATCCAATGAAACAAACACACCTATTGGATGCACAAGATTGGTTAAAAACCCTAATTGGACAAGAATAAGCCTAGGGAGGACGAAAATAACCTAATTGATCATCCAATGACACAAACACACCTATTGGATGCACAAGATTGGTTAAAAACCCTAATTGGACAAGAATATGCCTATGGAGGACAAAAATGACCTAAATGTTAATCCAACGACACAAATGAACTTATTGGATGCACAAGATTAGTTAAAAACCCTAATTGGACAAGAATAAGCATAGGGAGGACGAAAATGACCTAAATGTTAATCCAATGACACAACTCAACTTATTGGATGCACAAGATTGGTTAAAAACCCTAATTGGACAAGAATAAGCCTACGGAGGACGAAAATGACCTAATTGATCATCCAATGACACAAACACACCTATTGGATGCACAAGATTGGTAAAAAACCCTAATTGGACAAGAATAAGCCTAGGGATGACGAAAATGACCTAAATGTTAATCCAATGACACAACTCAACTTATTGGATGCACAAGATTGGTTAAAAACCCTACTTGGACAAGAATAAGCCTAGGGAGGACGAAAATGACCTAATTGATCATCCAATGACACAAACACACCTATTTGATGCACAAGATTGGTTAAAAACCCTAATTGGACAAGAATAAGCCTAGGGAGGACGAAAATGACCTAATTGATCATCCAATGACACAAACACACCTATTGGATGCACAAGATTGGTTAAAAACCCTAATTGGACAAGAATATGCCTAGGGAGGACGAAAATGACCTAATTGATCATCCAATGACACAAACACACCTATTGGAAGCACAAGATTGGTTTAAAACCTAATTGGACAAGAATAGGCCTAGGGAGGACGAAAATGACCTAATTGATCATCCAATGACACAAACACACCTATTGGATGCACAAGATTGGTTAAAAACCCTAATTGGACAAGAATAAGCCTAGGGAGGACGAAAATGACCAAATTGATCATCCATTGCCAGAAACACACCTATTGGATGCACAAGATTGGTTAAAAACCCTAATTGGACAAGAATATGCCTAGGGATGACGAAAATGACCTAATTGATCATCCAATGACACAAATACACCTATTGGATGCACAAGATTGGTTAATAACCCTAATTGGACAAGAATATGCCTAGGGAGGACGAAAATGACCTAAATATTAATTCAATGACATAAACAAACTTGTTGGATGCACAAGATTGGTTAAAAACCCTAATTGGACAAGAATAAGCCTAGGGAGGACGAAAATGACCTAATTGATCTTCCAATGACACAAATGAACTTATTGGATGCACAAGATTGGTTAAAAACCCTAGTTGGACAAGAATAAGCCTAGGGAGGACGAAAATGACCTAATTGATCATCCAATGACACAAACACACCTATTGGATGCACAAGATTGGTTAAAAACCCTAATTGGACAAGAATAAGCCTAGGGAGGACGAAAATGACCAAATTGATCATCCATTGCCAGAAACACACCTATTGGATGCACAAGATTGGTTAAAAACCCTTATTGGACAAGAATATGCCTAGGGAGGACGAAAATGACCTAATTGATCATCCAATGACACAAACACACCTATTGGATGCACAAGATTGGTTAATAACCCTAATTGGACAAGAATATGCCTAGGGAGGACGAAAATGACCTAAATATTAATTCAATGACATAAACAAACTTGTTGGATGCACAAGATTGGTTAAAAACCCTAATTGGACAAGAATAAGCCTAGGGAGGACGAAAATGACCTAATTGATCTTCCAATGACACAAATGAACTTATTGGATGCACAAGATTGGTTAAAAA
>JBBPBR010000815.1:0-27468 GCA_037974775.1 Cicer pinnatifidum | reverse complement strand
TCCAATAGGTGTGTTTGTGTCATTGGATGATCAATTAGGTCATTTTCGTCCTCCCTAGGCTTATTCTTGTCCAATTAGGGTTTTAACCAATCTTGTGTATCCAATAACTTTGTTTGTGTCATTGAATTAATATTTAGGTTATTTTCGTCCTCCCTAGGCATATTCTTGTCCAATTAGGGTTTTTAACCAATGTTGTGCATCCAATAGGTGTGTTTGTGTCATTGGATGATCAATTAGGTCATTTTCGTCCTCCCTAGGCATATTCTTGTCCAATTAGGGTTTTTAACCAATCTTTTGCTTCCAATAGGTGTGTTTGTGTCATTGGATGATCAATTAGGTCATTTTTGTCCTCCCTAGGCTTATTCTTGTCCAATTATGGTTTTTAACCAATCTTGTGCGTCCAATAAGTTCATTTTTGTCATTGGATTAACATTTAGGTCATTTGCGTCCTCCCTAGGCATATTCTTGTCCAATTAGGGTTTTTAACCAATCCTGTGCTTCCAATAGGTGTGTTTGTGTCATTGGATGATCAATTAGGTCATTTTCGTCCTCCCTAGGCTTATTCTTGTCCAATTAGGGTTTTTAACCAATCTTGTGCATCCAACAAGTTTGTTTATGTCATTGAATTAATATTTAGGTCATTTTCGTCCTCCCTATGCATATTCTTTTCCAATTAGGGTTTTTAACCAATCTTGTGCATCCAATAAGTTCATTTGTGTCATTGGATTAACATTTAGGTCATTTTCGTCCTCCCTAGGCATATTCTTGTCCAATTAGGGTTTTTAACCAATCTTGTGCATCCAATATGTGTGTTTGTTTCATTGGATGATCAATTAGGTCATTTTCGTCCTCCCTAGGCTTATTCTTGTCCAATTAGGGTTTTTAACCAATCTTGTGCATCCAATAAGTTCATTTGTGTCATTGGATGATCAATTAGGTCATTTTCGTCCTCCCTAGGCATATTCTTGTCCAACTAGGGTTTTAAACCAATCTTGTGCATTCAATAGGTGAGTTTGTTTCATTGGATGATCAATTAGGTCATTTTCGTCCTCCCTAGTCTTATTCTTGTCCAATTTGGGTTTTTAACCAATCTTGTGCATCCAATAGGTGTGTTTGTGTCATTCGATGATCAATTAGGTCATTTTCGTCCTCCCTAGGCATGTTCTTGTCCAATTAGGGTTTTTAACCAATCTTGTGCATCCAATAGGTGTGTTTGTGTCATTGGATGATCAATTAGGTCATTTTCGTCCTCCCTAGGCTTATTCTTGTCCAATTAGGGTTTTTAACCAATCTTGTGCATCCAATAAGTTCATTTGTGTCATTGGATGATCAATTAGGTCATTTTCGTCCTCCCTAGGCATATTCTTGTCCAACTAGGGTTTTAAACCAATCTTGTGCATCCAATAGGTGCGTTTGTGTCATTGGATGATCAATTAGGTCATTTTCGTCCTCCCTAGGCTTATTCTTGTCAAATTAGGGTTTTTAACCAATCTTGTGCATCCAATAACTTTGTTTGTGTCATTAAATTAATATTTAGGTCATTTTCGTCCTCCGTAGGCATATTCTTGTCCAATTAGGGTTTTTAACCAATCTTGTGCATCCAATAGGTGTGTTTGTGTCATTGGATGATCAATTAGGTCATTTTCTACCTCCCTAGGCTTATTCTTGTCCAATTAGGGTTTTTAACCAATCTTGTGCATCCAATAAGTTCATTTGTGTCATTGGATGATCAATTAGGTCATTTTCGTCCTCCCTAGGCATATTCTTGTCCAACTAGGGTTTTAAACCAATCTTGTGCATCCAATAGGTGCGTTTGTGTCATTGGATGATCAATTAGGTCTTTTTCGTCCTCCCTAGGCTTATTCTTGTCCAATTAGGGTTTTTAACCAATCTTGTGCATCCAATAACTTTGTTTGTGTCATTAAATTAATATTTAGGTCATTTTCGTCCTCCGTAGGCATATTCTTGTCCAATTAGGGTTTTTAACCAATCTTGTGCATCCAATAGGTGTGTTTGTGTCATTGGATGATCAATTAGGTCATTTTCTACCTCCATAGGCGTATTCTTGTCCAATTAGGGTTTTTAACCAATCTTGTGCATCCAATAACTTTGTTTGTGTCATTGAATTAATATTTAGGTCATTTTCGTCCTCCCTAGGCATATTCTTGTCCAATTAGGGTTTTTAACCAATCTTGTGCATCCAATAGGTGTGTTTGTGTCATTGGATGATCAATTAGGTCATTTTCGTCCTCCCTAGGCTTATTCTTGTCCAATTAGGGTTTTTAACCAATCTTGTGCATCCAATAAGTTCATTTGTGTCATTGGATTAACATTTAGGTCATATCCATCATCCCTAGGCATATTCTTGTGCAATTAGGGTTTTTAACCAATCTTGTGCATCCAATAAGTTCATTTGTGTTATTGGATTAACATTTAGGTCACATTCGTCCTCCCTAGGCATATTCTTGTCCAATTAGGGTTTTTAACCAATCTTGTGCATCCAATAACTTTGTTTGTGTCATTGAATTAATATTTAGGTCATTTTCGTCCTCCCTAGGCATATTCTTGTCCAATTAGGGATTTTAACCAATCTTGTGCATCCAATAGGTGTGTTTGTGTCATTGGATGATCAATTAGGTCATTTTCGTCCTCCCTAGGCTTATTCTTGTCCAATTAGGGTTTTTAACCAATCTTGTGCATCCAATAAGTTCATTTGTGTCATTGGATTAACATTTAGGTCATTTTCGTCCTCCCTAGTCATATTCTTGTCCAATTAGGGTTTTTAACCAATCTTGTGCTTCCAATAGGTGTGTTTGTGTCTTTGGATGATTAATTAGGTCATTTTCGTCCTCCCTAGGCTTATTCTTGTCCAATTAGGGTTTTTAACCAATCTTGTGCATCCAATAACTTTGTTTGGGTCATTGAATTAATATTTAGGTCATTTTCGTCCTCCCTAAGCATATTCTTGTCCAAATAGGGTTTTTAACCAATCTTGTGCATCCAATAGGTGTGTTTGTTTCATTGGATGATCAATTAGGTCATTGTCGTCCTCCCTAGGCATATTCTTGTCCAATTAGGGTTTTTAACCAATCTTGTGCATCCAATAGGTGTGTTTGTGTCATTGGATGATCAATTAGGTCATTTTCGTCCTCCCTAGGCATATTCTTGTCCAATTGGGGTTTTTAACCAATCTTGTGCATCCAATAGGTGTGTTTGTGTCATTGGATGATCAATTAGGTCATTTTCGTCCTCCCTAGGCTTATTCTTGTCCATTTAGGGTTTTTAACCAATCTTGTGCATCCAATAGGTGTGTTTGTGTCATTGGATGATCAATTAGGTCATTTTCGTCTTCCCTAGGCTTATTCTTGTCCAATTAGGGTTTTTAACCAATCTTGTGCATCCAATAGGTGTGTTTGTGTCATTGGATGAGCAATTAGGTCATTTTCGTCCTCCCTAGGCTTATTCTTGTCCAATTATGGTTTTTAACCAATCTAGTGCATCCAATAAGTTGAGTTGTGTCATTGGATTAACATTTAGGTCATATCCGTCCTCCCTAGGCATATTCTTGTCCGATTAGGGTTTTTAACCAATCTTGTGCATCCAATAGGTGTGTTTGTGTCATTGGATGATCAATTAGGTCATTTTCGTCCTCCATAGGCTTATTCTTGTCCAATTAGGGTTTTTAACCAATCTTGTGCATCCAATAAGTTTGTTTGTGTCATTGAATTAATATTTAGGTCATTTTGGTCGTCCCTAGGCATATTCTTGTCTAATTAGGGTTTTTAACCAATCTTGTGAATTCAATAGGTGTGTTTGTGTCATTGGATGATCAATTAGGTCATTTTCGTCCTCCCTAGGCATATTCTTGTCCAATTAGGGTTTTTAACCAATCTTGTGCATCCAATAGGTGTGTTTGTGTCATTGGATGATCAATTAGGTCATTTTCGTCCTCCCTAGGCTTATTCTTGTCCAATTAGGGTTTTTAACCAATCTTGTGCATCCAATAAGTTGAGTTGTGTCATTGGATTAACATTTAGGTCATTTTCATTCTCCCTAGGCTTATTCTTGTCCAATTAGGTTTTTAACCAATCTTGTGCATCCAATAAGTTCATTTGTGTCATTGGATTCACATTTAGGTCATTTTCATCCTCCCTAGGCATATTCTTGTCCAATTAGGGTTTTTAACCAATCTTGTGCATCCAATAGGTGTGTTTATCTCATTGGATGATCAATTAGGTCACTTTGATCCTCCCTAGGCTTATTCTTGTCCTATTAGGGGTTTTAACCAATCTTGTGCATCCAATAGGTGTGTTTGTATCATTGGATGATCAAATTAGGTCATTTTCGTCCTCCCTAGGCATATTCTTGTCCAATTACGGTTTTAACCAATCTTGTGCATCCAATAGGTGTGTTTGTGTCATTGGATGATCAATTAGGTCATTTTCGTCCTCCCTAGGCTTATTCTTGTCCAATTAGGGTTTTTAACCAATCTTGTGCATCCAATAAGTTCATTAGTGTCATTGGATGATCAATTAGGTCATTTTCGTCCTCCCTAGGCATGTTCTTGTCCAACTATAGTTTTTAACCAATCTTGTGCATCCAATAGGTGTGTTTGTGTCATTGGATGATCAATTAGGTCATTTTCGTCCTCCTTAGGCTTATTCTTGTCCAATTAGGGTTTTTAACCAATCTTGTGCATCCAATAAGTTCATTTGTGTTATTGGATTAACATTTAGGTCATATTCGTCCTCCCTAGGCATATTCTTGTCCAATTAGGGTTTTTAACCAATCTTGTGCATCCAATAGGTGTGTTTGTGTCATTGGATGATCAATTAGATCATTTTCGTCCTCCCTAGGCACATTCTTGTCCAATTAGGGTTTTTAACCAATCTTGTGCATCCAATAGGTGTGTTTGTGTCATTGGATGATCAATTAGGTCATTTTCGTCCTCCCTAGGCTTATTCTTGTCCAATTAGGGTTTTTAACCAATCTTGTGCTTCCAATAGGTGTGTTTGTGTCATTGGATGATCAATTAGGTCATTTTCGTCCTCCCTAGGCTTTTTCTTGTCCAATTAGGGTTTTTAACCAATCTTGTGCATCCAATAACTTTGTTTGTGTCATTGAATTAATATTTAGGTCATTTTCGTCCTCCCTAGGCATATTCTTGTCCAATTAGGGTTTTTAACCAATCTTTTGCATCCAATTGGTGTGTTTGTGTCATTGGATGATCAATTAGGTCATTTTCGTCCTCCCTAGGCTTATTCTTGTCCAATTAGGGTTTTTAACCAATCTTGTGCATCCAATAAGTTCATTTGTGTCATTGGATTAACATTTAGGTCATTTTCGTCCTCCCTAGGCATATTCTTGTCCAATTAGGGTTTTTAACCAATCTTGTGCATCCAATAAGTTCATTTGTGTTATTGGATTAACATTTAGGTCATTTTCGTCCACCCTTGCTTATTCTTGTCCAATTAGGGTTTTTAACCAATCTTGTGCATCCAATAGGTGTGTTTGTGTCATTGGATGATCAATTAGGTCATTTTCGTCCTCCCTAGGCTTATTCTTGTCCAATTAGGGTTTTTAACCAATCTTTGCATCCAATAACTTTGTTTGTGTCATTGAATTAATATTTAGGTCATTTTCGTCCTCCCTAGGCATATTCTTGTCCAATTAGGGTTTTTAACCAATCTTGTGCATCCAATAGGTGTGTTTGTGTCATTGGATGATCAATTAGGTCATTTTCGTCCTCCCTAGGCTTATTCTTGTCCAATTAGGGTTTTTAACCAATCTTGTGCATCCAATAAGTTGAGTTGTGTCATTGGATTAACATTTAGGTCATTTTCGTTCTCCCTAGGATTATTCTTGTCCAATTTGGGTTTTTAACAAATCTTGTGCATCCAATAAGTTCATTTGAGTTATTGGATTAACATTTAGGTCATATTCGTCCTCCCTAGGCATATTCTTGTCAAATTAGGGTTTTTAACCAATCTTGTGCATCCAATAGGTGTGTTTGTGTCATTGGATGATCAATTAGGTCATTTTCGTCCTCCCTAGGCATATTCTTGTCAAGTTAGGGTTTTTAACCAATCTTGTGCATCCAATAGGTGTGTTTGTGTCATTGGATGATCAATTAGGTCATTTTCGTCCTCCCTAGGCATATTCTTGTCCAATTAGGGTTTTTAACCAATCTTGTGCATCCAATAGGTGTGTTTGTGTCATTGGATGATCAATTAGGTCATTTTCGTCCTCCCTAGGCTTATTCTTGTCCAATTAGGGTTTTTAACCAATCTTGTGCATCCAATAAGTTGAGTTGTGTCATTGGATTAACATTTAGCTCATTTTCGTCATCCCTAGGTTTATTCTTGTCCAATTAGGGTTTTTAATCAATCTTGTGTATCCAATAGCTGTGTTTGTGGCAATGGATGATCAATTAGGTCATTTTCGTCCTCCCTAGGCTTATTCTTGTCCAATTTTGGTTTTTAACCAATCTTGTGCATCCAATAGGTGTGTTTGTGTCATTGGATGATTAATTAGGTCATTTTCGTCCTCCCTAGGCATATTCTTGTCCAATTAGGGTTTTTAACCAATCTTGTGCATCCAATAGGTGTGTTGTGTCATTGGATTAACATTTAGGTCATTTTCGTCATCCCTAGGATTATTCTTGTCTAATTAGGGTTTTTAACAAATCTTGTTCATCCAATAAGGTCATTTGTGTCATTGGATGATCAATTAGGTCATTTTCGTCCTCCCTAGGCATATTCTTGTCCAATTAGGGTTTTTAACCAATCTTGTGCATCCAATAGGTGTGTTTGTGTCATTGGATGATCAATTAGGTCATTTTCGTCCTCCCTAGGCTTATTCTTGTCCAATTAGGGTTTTTAACCAATCTTGTGCATCCAATAAGTTCATTTGTGTCATTGGATTAACATTTAGATCATTTTCGTCCTGCCTAGGCATATTCTTGTCCAATTAGGGTTTTTAACCAATCTTGTGCATCCAATAGGTGTGTTTGTGTCATTGGATGATCAATTAGGTTATTTTCGTCCTCCCTAGGCTTATTCTTGTCCAATTAGGGTTTTTAACCAATCTTGTGCATCCAATAGGTGTGTTTGTGTCATTGGATGACCAATTAGGTCATTTTCGTCCTCCCTAGGCATATTCTTGTCCAATTAGGGTTTTTAACCAATCTTGTGCATCCAATAGGTGTGTTTGTGTCATTGGATGATCAATTAGGTCATTTTCGTCCTCCCTAGGCTTATTCTTGTCCAATTAGGGTTTTTAACCAATCTTGTGCATCCAATAAGTTCATTAGTGTCATTGGATGATCAATTAGGTCATTTTCGTCCTCCCTAGGCATGTTCTTGTCCAACTAGGGTTTTTAACCAATTTTGTGCATCCAATAGGTGTGTTTGTGTCATTGGATGATCAATTAGGTCATTTTCGTCCCCGCTAGGCTTATTCTTGTCCAATTAGGGTTTTTAACCAATCTTGTGCATCCAATAAGTTCATTAGTGTCATTGGATGATCAATTAGGTGATTTTCGTCCTCCCTAGGCATGTTCTTGTCCAACTAGGGTTTTTAACCAATCTTGTGCATCCAATAGGTGTGTTTGTGTCATTGGATGATCAATTAGGTCATTTTCGTCCTCCCTAGGCTTATTCTTGTCCAATTAGGGTTTTTAACCAATCTTGTGCATCCAATAAGTTCATTTGTGTCATTGGATTAACATTTAGGTCATTTTCATCTTCCCTAGGCATATTATTGTCCAATTAGGGTTTTTAACCAATCTTGTGCATCCAATAGGTGTGTTTGTGTCGTTGGATGATCAATTAGGTTATTTTCGTCCTCCCAAGGCTTATTCTTGTCCAATTAGGGTTTTTAACTAATCTTGTACATCCAATAACTTCATTTGTGTCATTGGATGATCAATTAGGTCATATTTGTCCCCCCTAGGCATATTCTTGTCCAATTTGGGTTTTTAACCAATCTTGTGCATCCAATAGGTGTGTTTGTGTCATTGGATGATCAATTAGGTCATTTTCGTCCTCCCTAGGCTTATTCTTGTCCAATTAGGGTTTTTAACCAATCTTGTGCATCCAATAAGTTCATTGGTGTCATTTGATGATCAATTAGGTCATTTTCGTCCTCCCTAGGCATGTTCTTGTCCAACTAGGGTTTTTAACCAATCTTGTGCATCCAATAGGTGTGTTTGTGTCATTGGATGATCAATTAGGTCATTTTCGTCCTCCCTAGGCTTATTCTTGTCCAACTAGGGTTTTTAACCAATCTTGTGCATCCAATAAGTTTGTTTGTGTCATTGAATTATTATTTAGGTCATTTTCGTCCTCCCTAGGCATATTCTTGTCCAATTAGGGTTTTTAACCAATCTTGTGCATCCAATAAGTTCATTTGTGTCATTGGATTGACATTTAGGTCATTTTCGTCCTCCCGAGGCAAATTCTTGTCCAATTAGGGTTTTTAACCAATCTTGTGCATCCAATAGGTGTGTTTGTGTCATTGGATGATCAATTAGGTCATTTTCGTCCTCCCTAGGCTTATTCTTGTCCAATTAGGGTTTTTAACCAATCTTGTGCATCCAATAAGTTCATTTGTGTCATTGGATTAACATTTAGGTCATTTTCGTCCTCCCTAGGCATATTCTTGTCCAATTAGGGTTTTTAACCAATCTTGTGCATCCAATAGGTATGTTGTGTCATTGGGTGATCAATTACGTCATTTTCGTCCTCCATAGGCATATTCTTGTCCAATTAGGGTTTTTAACCAATCTTGTGCATCCAATAGGTGTGTTTGTGTCATTGGATGATCAATTAGGTCATTTTCGTCCTCCCTAGGCTTATTCTTGCCCAATTAGGGTTTTTAACCAATCTTGTGCATCCATTAAGTTGAGTTGTGTCATTGGATTAACATTTAGGTCATTTTCGGCCTCCCTAGGCTTATTCTTGTCCAATTAGGGTTTTTAACCAATCTTGTGCATCCAATAAGTTCATTTGTGTCATTGGATTAACATTTAGATCATTTTCGTCCTCCCTAGGCATATTCTTGTCCAATTAGGGTTTTTAACCAATCTTGTGCATCCAATAGGTGTGTTTGTGTCATTGGATGATCAATTAGGTCATTTTCGTCCTCCCTAGGCTTATTCTTGTCCAATTAGGATTTTTAACCAATCTTGTGCATCCAATAGGTGTGTTTGTGTCATTGGATGATCAATTAGGTCATTTTCGTCCTCCCTAGGCTTATTCTTGTCATTGGATGATCAATTAGGTCATTTTCGTCCTCCCTAGGCATATTCTTGTACAACTAGGGTTTTTAACCAATCTTGTGCATCCAATAAGTTTATTTGTGTCATTGGATGATCAATTAGGTCATTTTCGTCCTCCCTAGGGATATTTTTGTCCAACTAGGGTTTTTAACCAATCTTGTGCATCCAATAGGTGTGTTTGTGTCATTGGATGATCAATTAGGTCATTTTCGTCCTCCCTAGGCTTATTCTTGTCCAATTAGGGTTTTTAACCAATCTTGTGCATCCAATAGGTGTGTTTGTGTCATTGGATGATCAATTAGGTCATTTTCGTCCTCCCTAGGCTTATTCTTGTCCAATTAGGGTTTTTAACCAATCTTGTGCATCCAATAGGTGTGTTTGTGTCATTGGATGATCAATTAGGTCATTTTTGTCCTCCCTAGACTTATTCTTGTCCAATTAGGGTTTTTAACCAATCTTGTGCATCCAATAACTTTGTTTGTGTCATTGAATTAATATTTAGGTCATTTTCGTCCTCCCTAGGCATATTCTTGTCCCATTAGGGTTTTTAACCAATCTTGTGCATCCAATAGGTGTGTTTGTGTCATTGGATGATCAATTAGGTTATTTTCGTCCTTCCTAGGCTTATTCTTGTCCAATTAGGGTTTTTAACCAATCTTGTGCATCCAATAAGTTCATTTGTGTCATTGGATTAACATTTAGGTCATTTTCGTCCTCCCTAGGCATATTCTTGTCCAATTCCGGTTTTTAACCAATCTTGTGCATCCAATAGGTGTGTTTGTGTCATTGCATGATCAATTAGGTCATTTTCGTCCTCCCTAGGCCTATTCTTGTCCAATTATGGTTTTTAACCTATCTTGTGCATCCAATAGGTGTGTTTGTGTCATTGGATGATCAATTAGGTCATTTTCATCCACCCTAGACTTATTCTTGTCCAATTAGGGTTTTTAACCAATCTTGTGCATCCAATAACTTTGTTTGTGTCATTGAATTAATATTTATGTCATTTTCGTCCTCCCTAGGCATATTCTTGTCCAATTAGGGTTTTTAACTAATCTTGTGCATCCAATAGGTGTGTTTGTGTCATTGGATGATCAATTAGGTCATTTTCGTCCTCCCTAGGCTTATTCTTGTCCAATTAGGGTTTTTAACCAATCTTGTGCATCCAATAAGTTCATTTGTGTCATTGGATTAACATTTAGGTCATTTTCGTCCACACTAGGCATATTCTTGTCCAATTAGGGTTTTTAACCAATCTTGTGCTTCCAATAGGTGTGTTTATGTCATTGGATGATCAATTAGGTCATTTTCGTCCTCCCTAGGCTTATTCTTTTCCAATTAGGGTTTTTTACCAATCTTGTGCATCCAATAACTTTGTTTGTGTCATTGAATTAATATTTAGGTCATTTACATCCTCCCTAGGCACATTCTTGTCCAATTAGGGTTTTTAACCAATCTTGTGCATCCAATAGGTGTGTTTGTGTCATTGGATAATCAATTAGGTCATTTTCGCCCTCCCTATACTTATTCTTGTCCAATTAGGGTTTTTAACCAATCTTGTGCATTCAATAAGTTCATTTGTGTCATTGGATTAACATTTAGGTCATATCCGTCCTCCCTAGGCTTATTCTTGTCCAATTAGGGTTTTTAACCAATCTTGTGCATCCAATAGGTGTGTTTGTGTCATTGGATGATCAATTAGGTCATTTTCGTCCTCCCTAGGCTTATTCTTGTCCAATTAGGGTTTTTAACCAATCTTGTGCATCCAATAAGTTCATTTGTGTCATTGGATGATCAATTAGGTCATTTTCGTCCTCCCTAGGCATATTCTTGTCCAACTAGGGTTTTAAACCAATCTTGTGCATCCAATAGGTGCGTTAGTATCATTGGATGATCAATTAGGTCATTTTCGTCCTCCCTAGGCTTATTCTTGTCCAATTAGGGTTTTTAACCAATCTTGTGCATCCAATAACTTTGTTTGTGTCATTAAATTAATATTTAGGTCATTTTCGTCCTCCGTAGGCATATTCTTGTCCAATTAGGGTTTTTAACCAATCTTGTGCATCCAATAGGTGTGTTTGTGTCATTGGATGATCAATTTGGTCATTTTCTACCTCCCTAGGCTTATTCTTGTCCAATTAGGGTTTTTAACCAATCTTGTGCATCCAATAACTTTGTTTGTGTCATTGAATTAATATTTAGGTCATTTTCGTCCTCCCTAGGCATATTCTTGTCCAATTAGGGTTATTAACCAATCTTGTGAATCCAATAGGTGTGTTTGTGTCATTGGATGGTCAATTAGGTCATTTTCGTCCTCCCTAGGCTTATTCTTGTCCAATTAGGGTTTTTAACCAATCTTGTGCATCCAATAACTTTGTTTGTGTCATTGAATTAATATTTAGGTCATTTTCGTCCTCCCTAGGCGTATTCTTGTCCCATTAGGGTTTTTAACCAATCTTGTGCATCCAATAGGTGTGTTTGTGTCATTGGATGATCAATTAGGTTATTTTCGTCCTTCCTAGGCTTATTCTTGTCCAATTAGGGTTTTTAACCAATCTTGTGCATCCAATAAGTTGAGTTGTGTCATTGGATTAACATTTAGGTCATTTTCGTTCTCCCTAGGCTTATTCTTGTCCAATTAGGGTTTTTTTTACCAATCTTGTGCATCCAATAAGTTCATTTGTGTCATTGGATTAACATTTAGGTCATTTTCGTCCTCCCTAGGTATATTCTTGTCCAATTAGGGTTTTTAACCAATCTTGTGCATCCAATAGGTGTGTTTGTGTCATTGGATAATCAATTTAGGTCATTTTCGTCCTCCCTAGGCATATTCTTGTCGAATTAGGGTTTTTAACCAATCTTGTGCATCCAATAGGTGTGTTTGTTGCAATGGATGATCAATTAGGTCATTTTCGTCCTCCCTAGGCTTATTCTTGTCCAATTAGGGTTTTTAACCAATCTTGTGCATCCAATAGGTGTGTTTGTGTCATTGGATGATCAATTAGGTCATTTTCGTCCTCCCTAGGCTTATTCTTGTCCAATTAGGGTTTTTAACCAATCTTGTGCATCCAATAAGTTCATTTGTGTCATTGGATTAACATTATGTCATTTTCGTCCTCCCTACGCATATTCTTGTCCAATTAGGGTTTTTAACCAATCTTGTGCATCCAATAGGTGTGTTTGTGTCATTGGATGATCAATTAGGTTATTTTCGTCCTCCCTAGGCTTATTCTTGTCCAATTAGGGTTTTTAACCAATCTTGTGCACCCAATACGTTCATTTGTGTCATTGGATTAACATTTAGGTCATTTTCGTCCTCCGTAGGCATATTCTTGTCCAATTAGAGTTTTAGACCAATCTTGTGCATCCAATAGGTGTGTTTGTGTCATTGGATGATCAATTAGGTTATTTTCGTCCTCCCTAGGCTTATTCTTGTCCAATTAGGGTTTTTAACTAATCTTGTGCATCCAATAAGTTCATTTGTGTCATTGGATGATCAATTAGGTCATTTTCGTACTCCCTAGGCATATTCATGTCCAATTAGGGTTTTTAACCAATCTTGTGCATCCAATAGTTTTGTTTGTGTCATTGGATGATCAATTAGGTCATTTTCGTCCTCCCTAGGCTTATTCTTGTCCAATTAGGGTTTTTAACCAATCTTGTGCATCCAATAAGTTCATTTGTGTCATTGGATTAACATTTAGGTCATTTTCGTCCTCCCTAGGCATATTCTTGTCCAGTTAGGGTTTTTAACCAATCTTGTGCATCCAATAGGAGTGTTTGTGTCATTAGATGATCAATTAGGTCATTTTCGTCCTCCCTAGGCTTATTCTTGTCCAATTAGGGTTTTTAACCAATCTTGTGCTTCCAATAAGTTCATTTGTGTCATTGGATTAACATTTAGGTCATTTTTGTCCTCCCTAGGCATATTCTTGTCCAATTAGGGTTTTTAACCAATCTTCTGCTTCCAATAGGTGTGTTTATGTCGTTGGATGATCAATTAGGTCATTTTCGTCCTCCCTAGGCTTATTCTTGTCCAATTAGGGTTTTTAACCAATCTTGTGCATCCAATAAGTTCATTTGTGTCATTGGATTAACATTTAGGTCATTTTCGTCCTCCCTAGGCATATTCTTGTCCAATTAGGGTTTTGAACCAATCATGCGCATCCAATAGGTGTGTTTGTGTCATTGGATGATCAATTAGGTCATTTTCGTCCTCCCTAGGCTTATTCTTGTCCAATTAGGGTTTTTAACCAATCTTGTGCATCCAATAGGTGTGTTTGTGTCATTGGATGATCAATTAGGTCATTTTCGTCCTCCTTAGGCTTATTCTTGTCCAATTAGGGTTTTTAACCAATCTTGTGCATCCAATAGGTGTGTTTGTGGCATTGGATGATCAATTAGGTTATTTTCGTCCTCCCTAGGCTTATTCTTGTCCAATTATGGTTTTTAACTAATCTTGTGCATCCAATAGGTGGGTTTGTGTCATTGGATGATCAATTAGGTCATTTTCGTCCTCCCTAGGCTTATTCTTGTCCAATTAGGGTTTTTAACCAATCTTGTGCATCCAATAGGTGTGTTTGTGTCATTGGATGATCAATTAGGTCATTTTCGTCCTCCCTAGGCTTATTCTTGTCCAATTAGGGTTTTTAACCAATCTTGTGCATCCAATAAGTTCATTTGTGTCATTGGATTAACATTTAGGTCATTTTCGTCCTCCCTAGGCATATTCTTGTCCAATTAGGGTTTTTAACCAATCTTGTGCATCCAATAGGTGTGTTTGAGTTATTGGATGATCAATTAGGTCATTTTCGTCCTCCCTAGGCTTATTCTTGTCCAATTAGGGTTTTTAACCAATCTTGTGCATCCAATAGGTGTGTTTGTGTCATTGGATGATCAATTAGGTCATTTTCATCCTACCTAGACTTATTCTTGTCAATTTAGGGTTTTTAATGAATCTTGTGCATCCAATAACTTTGTTTGTGTCATTGAATTAATATTTAGGTCATTTTCGTCCTCCCTAGGCATATTCTTGTCCAATTAGGGTTTTTAACCAATCTTGTGCATCCAATAGGTGTGTTTGTGTCATTGGATGATCAATTAGGTCATTTTCGTCCTCCCTAGGCTTATTCTTGTCCAATTAGGGTTTTTAACCAATCTTGTGCATCCAATAAGTTCATTTGTGTCATTGGATTAACATTTAGGTCATATCCGTCCTTCCTAGGCATATTCTTGTCCAATTAGGGTTTTTAACCAATCTTGTGCATCCAATAGGTGTGTTTGTGTCATTGGATGATCAATTAGGTCATTTTCGTCCTCCCTAGGCTTATTCTTGTCCATTTAGGGTTTTTAACCAATCTTGTGCATCCAATAGGTGTGTTTGTGTCATTGGATGATCAATTAGGTCATTTTCGTCCTCCCTAGGCTTATTCTTGTCCAATTAGGGTTTTTAACCAATCTTGTGCATCCAATAACTTTGTTTGTGTCATTGAATTAATATTTAGGTCATTTTGCTCCTCCCTAGGCATATTCTTGTCCAATTAGGGTTTTTAACCAATCTTGTGCATCCAATAGGTGTGTTTGTGTCATTGGATGATCAATTAGGTCATTTTCGTCCTCCCTAGGCTTATTCTTGTCCAATTAGGGTTTTTAACCAATCTTGTGCATCCAATAAGTTCATTTGTGTTATTGGATTAACATTTAGGTCATATTCGTCCTCCCTAGGCATATTTTTGTCCAATTAGGGTTTTTAACCAATCTTGTGCATCCAATAGGTGTGTTTGTGTCATTGGATGATCAATTAGGTCATTTTCGTCATCCCTAGCCATATTCTTGTCTAGTTAGGGTTTTTAACCAATCTTGTGCATCCAATCAGTTTGTTTGTGTCATTGAATTAATATTTAGCTCATTTTCATCCTCCCTAGGCATATTCTTGTCCAATTAGGGTTTTTAACCAATCTTGTGCATCCAATAGGTGTGTTTGTGTCATTGGATGATCAATTAGGTCATTTTCGTCCTCCCTAGGCTTATTCTTGTCCAATTATGGTTTTTAACCAATCTTGTGCATCAAATAGGTGTGTTTGTGTCATTGGATGATCAATTAGGTCATTTTCGTCCCCCCTAGGCATATTCTTGTCCAATTAGGATTTTTAACCAATCTTGTGCATCCAATAGGTGTGTTTGGGTCATTGGATGATGTATTAGGTCATTTTCGTCCTCCCTAAGCATATTCTTGTCCAATTAGGGTTTTTAACCAATCTTGTGCATCCAATAGGTGTGTTTGTGTCATTGGATGATCAATTAGGTCATTTTCGTCCTCCCTAGGCTTATTCTTGTCCAATTAGGGTTTTTAACCAATCTTGTGCATCCAATAAGTTCATTTGTGTCATTGGATTAACATTTAGGTCATTTTCGTCCTCCCCAGGCTTATTCTTGTTCAATTAGGGTTTTCAACCAATCTTGTGCATCCAATAGGTGTGTTTGTGTCATTGGATGATCAATTAGGTCATTTTCGTCCTCCCTAGGCTTATTCTTGTCCAATTAGGGTTTTTAACCAATCTTGTGCATCCAATAAGTTCATTTGTGTCATTGGATTTACATTGAGGTCATTTTCGTCCTCCCTAGGCATATTCTTGTCCAATTAGGGTTTTTAACCAATCTTGTGCATCCAATAGGTGTGTTTGTGTCATTGGATGATCAATTAGGTCATTTTCGTCCTCCCTAGGCTTATTCTTGTCCAATTAGGGTTTTTAACCAATCTTGTGCATCCAATAAGTTCATTTGTGTCACCGGAAGATCAATTAGGTCATTTTCGTCCTCCCTAGGCTTATTCTTGTCCAACTTGGGTTTTTAACCAATCTTGTGCCTCCAATTGGTGTGTTTGTGTCATTGGATGATCAATTAGGTCATTTTCGTCCTCCCTAGGCTTATTCTTGTCCAATTTGGGTTTTTAACCAATCTTGTGCGTCTAATAAGTTCATTTGTGTTATTGGATTAACATTTAGGTCATATTCGTCCTCCCTAGGCATATTCTTGTCCAATTAGGGTTTTTAACCAATCTTGTGCATCCAATAGGTGTGTTTGTGTCATTGGATGATCAATTAGGTCATTTTCGTCCTCCCTAGGCATATTCTTGTCCAATTAGGGTTTTTAACCAATCTTGGTCATCCAATAGGTGTGTTTGTGTCATTGGATGATCAATTAGGTCATTTTCGTCCTCCCTAGGCATATTCTTGTCCAGTTAGGGTTTTTAACCAATCTTGTGCATCCAATAGGTGTGTTTGTGTCATTGGATGATCAATTAGGTCATTTTCGTCCTCCCTAGGCTTATTCTTGTCCAATTAGGGTTTTTAACCAATCTTGTGCATCCAATAAGTTCATTTGTGTCATTGGATTAACATTTAGGTCATTTTCGTCCTCCCTAGGCATATTCTTGTCCAATTAGGGTTTTTAACCAATCTTGTGCTTCCAATAGGTGTGTTTGTCTCATTCGATGATCAATTAGGTCGTTTTCGTCCTCCATAGGCTTATTCTTGTCCAATTAGGGTTTTTAACCAATCTTGTGCATCCAATAAGTTCATTTGTGTCTTTGGATTAACATTTAGGTCATTTTCGTCCTTCCTAGGCATATTCTTGTCTAATTAGGGTTTTTAACCAATCTTGTGCTTGCAATAGGTGTGTTTGTTGCATTGGATGATCAATTAGGTCATTTTCGTCCTCCCTAGGCTTATTCTTGTCCAATTAGGGTTTTTAACCAATCTTGTGCATCCAATAAGTTCATTTGTGTCATTGGATTAACATTTAGGTCATTTTCGTCCTCCCTAGGCATATTCTTGTCCAATTAGGGTTTTTAACCAATCTTGTGTATCCAATAGGTTTGTTTGTGTCATTGGATGATCAATTAGGTCATTTTCGTCCTCCCTAGGCTTATTCTTGTCCAATTAGGGTTTTTAACCAATCTTGTGCATCCAATAGGTGTGTTTGTGTCATTGGATGATTAATTACGTCATTTTCGTCCTCCCTAGGCTTATTCTTATCCAATTAGGTTTTTAACCAATCTTGTGCATCCAATAGGTGTGTTTGTGTCATTGGATGATCAATTAGGTCATTTTCGTCCTCCCTAGACTTATTCTTGTCCAATTAGGGTTTTTAACCAATCTTGTGCGTCCAATAACTTTGTTTGTGTCATTGAATTAATATTTAGGTCATTTTCGTCCTCCCTAGGCGTATTCTTGTCCAATTAGGGTTTTTAACCAATCTTGTGCATCCAATAGGTGTGTTTGTGTCATTGGATGATCAATTAGGTTATTTTCGTCCTTCCTAGGCTTATTCTTGTCCAATTAGGGTTTTTAACCAATCTTGTGCATCCAATAAGTTCATTTGTGTCATTGGATTAACATTTAGGTCATTTTCGTCCTCCCTAGGCATATTCTTGTCCAATTCCGGTTTTTAACCAATCTTGTGCATCCAATAGGTGTGTTTGTGTCATTGCATGATCAATTAGGTCATTTTCGTCCTCCCTAGGCTTATTCTTGTCCAATTATGGTTTTTAACCTATCTTGTGCATCCAATAGGTGTGTTTGTGTCATTGGATGATCAATTAGGTCATTTTCATCCTCCCTAGGCTTATTCTTGTCCAATTAGGGTTTTTAACCAATCTTGTGCATCCAATAACTTTGTTTGTGTCATTGAATTAATATTTATGTCATTTTCGTCCTCCCTAGGCATATTCTTGTCCAATTAGGGTTTTTAACTAATCTTGTGCATCCAATAGGTGTGTTTGTGTCATTGGATGATCAATTAGGTCATTTTCGTCCTCCCTAGGCTTATTCTTGTCCAATTAGGGTTTTTAACCAATCTTGTGCGTCCAATAAGTTCATTTGTGTCATTGGATTAACATTTAGGTCATTTTCGTCCTCCCTAGGCATATTCTTGTCCAGTTAGGGTTTTTAACCAATCTTGTGCATCCAATAGGTGTGTTTGTGTCATTGGATGATCAATTAGGTCATTTTCGTCCTCCCTAGGCTTATTCTTGTCCAATTAGGGTTTTTAACCAATCTTGTGCATCCAATAAGTTCATTTGTGTCATTGGATTAACATTTAGGTCATTTTCGTCCTCCCTAGGCATATTCTTGTCCAGTTAGGGTTTTTAACCAATCTTGTGCATCCAATAGGAGTGTTTGTGTCATTAGATGATCAATTAGGTCATTTTCGTCCTCCCTAGGCTTATTCTTGTCCAATTAGGGTTTTTAACCAATCTTGTGCTTCCAATAAGTTCATTTGTGTCATTGGATTAACATTTAGGTCATTTTTGTCCTCCCTAGGCATATTCTTGTCCAATTAGGGTTTTTAACCAATCTTCTGCTTCCAATAGGTGTGTTTATGTCGTTGGATGATCAATTAGGTCATTTTCGTCCTCCCTAGGCTTATTCTTGTCCAATTAGGGTTTTTAACCAATCTTGTGCATCCAATAAGTTCATTTGTGTCATTGGATTAACATTTAGGTCATTTTCGTCCTCCCTAGGCATATTCTTGTCCAATTAGGGTTTTGAACCAATCATGCGCATCCAATAGGTGTGTTTGTGTCATTGGATGATCAATTAGGTCATTTTCGTCCTCCCTAGGCTTATTCTTGTCCAATTAGGGTTTTTAACCAATCTTGTGCATCCAATAGGTGTGTTTGTGTCATTGGATGATCAATTAGGTCATTTTCGTCCTCCTTAGGCTTATTCTTGTCCAATTAGGGTTTTTAACCAATCTTGTGCATCCAATAGGTGTGTTTGTGGCATTGGATGATCAATTAGGTTATTTTCGTCCTCCCTAGGCTTATTCTTGTCCAATTATGGTTTTTAACTAATCTTGTGCATCCAATAGGTGGGTTTGTGTCATTGGATGATCAATTAGGTCATTTTCGTCCTCCCTAGGCTTATTCTTGTCCAATTAGGGTTTTTAACCAATCTTGTGCATCCAATAGGTGTGTTTGTGTCATTGGATGATCAATTAGGTCATTTTCGTCCTCCCTAGGCTTATTCTTGTCCAATTAGGGTTTTTAACCAATCTTGTGCATCCAATAAGTTCATTTGTGTCATTGGATTAACATTTAGGTCATTTTCGTCCTCCCTAGGCATATTCTTGTCCAATTAGGGTTTTTAACCAATCTTGTGCATCCAATAGGTGTGTTTGAGTTATTGGATGATCAATTAGGTCATTTTCGTCCTCCCTAGGCATATTCTTGTCCAATTAGGGTTTTTAACGAATCTTGTGCATCCAATTGGTGTGTTTGTGTCAATGGATGATCAATTGGGTCATTTTCGTCCTCCCTAGGCTTATTCTTGTCCAATTAGGGTTTTTAACCTATCTTGTGCATCCAATAAGTTGAGTTGTGTCATTGGATTAACATTTAGGTCATTTTCGTCCTCCCTAGGCTTATTCTTGTCCAATTAGGGTTTTTAACCAATCTTGTGCATCCAATAGGTGTGTTTGTGTCATTGGATGATCAATTAAGTCATTTTCGTCCTCCCTAGGCTTATTCTTGTCCAATTAGGGTTTTTAACCAATCTTGTGCATCTAATAGGTGTGTTTGTGTCATTGGATGATCAATTAGGTCATTTCCGTCCTCCCTAGGCTTATTCTTGTCCAATTAGGGTTTTTAACCAATCTTGTGCATCCAATAAGTTTGTTGGTGTCATTGAATTAATATTTAGGTCATTTTCGTCCTCCCTAGGCATATTCTTGTCCAATTAGGGTTTTTAACCAATCTTGCGCATCCAATACCTGTGTTTGTGTCATTGGATGATCAATTAGGTCATTTTCGTCCTCCCTAGGCTTATTCTTGTCCAATTAGGGTTTTTAACCAATCTTGTGCATCCAATAAGTTGAGTTGTGTCATTGGATTAACATTTAGGTCATTTTCGTTCTCTCTAGGCTTATTCTTGTCCAATTAGGGTTTTTAACCAATTTTGTGCATCCAATAAGTTCATTTGTGTTATTGGATTAACATTTAGGTCATATTCGTCCTCCCTAGGCATATTCTTGTCCAATTAGGGTTTTTAACCAATCTTGTGCATCCAATAGGTGTGTTTGTGTCATTGGATGATAAATTAGGTCATTTTCATCCTCCCTAGGCATATTCTTGTCCAGTTAGGGTTTTTAACCAATCTTGTGCATCCAATAGGTGTGTTTGTGTCATTGGATGATCAATTAGGTCATTTTCGTCCTCCCTAGGCTTATTCTTGTCCAATTAGGGTTTTTAACCAATATTGTGCATCCAATAAGTTCATTAGTGTCATTGGATGATCAATTAGGTCATTTTCGTCCTCCCTAGGCATGTTCCATTCCAACTAGGGTTTTTAACCAATCTTGTGCATCCAATATGTGTGTTTGTGTCATTGGATGATCAATTAGGTCATTTTCGTCCTCCCTAGGCATATTCTTGGCCAATTAGGGTTTTTAACCAACCTTGTGCATCCAATAGGTGTGTTTCTGTCATTGGATGATCAATTAGGTCATTTTCGTCCTCCCTAGGCTTATTCTTGTCCAATTAGGGTTTTTAACCAATCTTGTGCATCCAATAAGTTCATTTGTGTCATTGGATTAACATTTAGGTCATTTTCGTCCTCCCTATGCATATTCTTGTCTAATTAGGGTTTTTAACAAATCTTGTGCATCCAATAGGTGTATTTGTGTCATTGGATGATCAATTAGGTTATTTTCGTCCTCCCTAGGCATATTCTTGTCCAATTAGGGTTTTTAACCAATTTTGTGCATCCAATAGGTGTGTTTGTGTCATTGGATGATCAATTACGTCATTTTCGTCCTCCCTAGGCATATTCTTGTCCAATTAGGGTTTTTAACCAATCTTGTGCATCCAATAGGTGTTTTTGTGTCATTGGATGATCAATTAGGTCATTTTCGTCCTCCCTAGGCTTATTCTTGTCCAATTAGGGTTTTTAACCAATCTTGTGCATCCAATAGGTGTGTTTGTGTCATTGGATGATCAATTAGGTCATTTTCGTCCTCCCTAAGCTTATTCTTGTCCAATTAGGTTTTTTAACAAATCTTGTGCATCCAATAGGTGAGTTTGTGTCATTGGATTAACATTTAGGTCATTTTCGTCCTCCCTAGGCTTATTCTTGACCAATTAGGGTTTTTAACCAATCTTGTGCATTCAATAAGTTGGTTTGTGTCATTGAATTGATATTTAGGTCATTTTCGTCCTCCCTAGGCATATTCTTGCCCAATTAGGGTTTTTAACCAATCTTGTGCATCCAATAGGTGTGTTTGTGTCATTGGATGATCAATTAGGTCATTTTCGTCCTCCCTAGGCTTATTCTTGTCCAATTAGGGTTTTTAACCAATCTTATGCATCCAATAACTTTGTTTGCGTCATTGAATTAATATTTAGGTCATTTTCCTCCTCCCTAGGCATATTGTTGTCCAATTAGGGTTTTTAACAAATCTTGTGCATCCAATAGGTGTGTTTGTGTCATTGGATGATCAATTAGGTCATTTTCGTCCTTCCTAGGAATATTCTTGTCCAATTAGGGTTTTTAACCAATCTTGTGCTTCCAATAGGTGTGTTTGTGTCATTGGATGATCAATTAGGTCATTTTCGTCCTCCCTAGGCATATTCTTGTCCAATTAGGGTTTTTAACCAATCTTGTGCATCCAATAGGTGAGTTAGTGTCATTGGATGATCAATTAGGTCATTTTCATCCTCCCTAGGCTTATTCTTGTCCAATTAGGGTTTTTAACCAATCTTATGCATCCAATAGGTGTGTTTGTGGCAATGTATGATCAATTAGGTCATTTTCGTCCTCCCTAGGCTTATTCTTGTCCAATTAGGGTTTTTAACCAATCTTGTGCATCCAATAACTTTGTTTGCGTCATTGAATTAATATTTAGGTCATTTTCCTCCTCCCAAGGCATATTCTTGTGCAATTTGGGTTTTTAACCAATCTTGTGCATCCAATAGGTGTGTTTGTGTCATTGGATGATCAATTAGGTCATTTTCGTCCTCCCTAGGCTTATTCTTGTCCAATTAGGGTTTTTAACCAATCTTGTGCATCCAATAAGTTCATTTGTGTCATTGGATTAACATTTAGGTCATTTTCGTCCTCCCTAGGCATATTCTTGTCCAATTAGGGTTTTTAACCAATCTTGTGCATCCAATAGGTGTATTTGTATCATTGGATGATCAATTAGGTTATTTTCGTCCTCCCTAGGCTTATTCTAGTCCAATTAGGGTTTTTAACTAATCTTGTGCATCCAATAAGTTCATTTGTGTCATTGGATGATCAATTAGGTCATTTTCGTCCTCCCTAGGCATATTCTTGTCCAATTAGGGTTTTTAACCAATCTTGTGCATCCAATATGGGTGCTTGTGTCATTGGATGATCAATTAGGTCATTTTCGTCCTCCCTAGGCTTATTCTTGTCCAATTAGGGTTTTTAACCAATCTTGTGCATCCAATAAGTTCATTTGTGTCATTGGATTAACATTTAGGTCATTTTCGTCCTCCCTAGGCATATTCTTGTCCAATTAGGGTTTTTAACCAATCTTGTGCATCCAATAGGTGTGTTTGTGTCATTGGATGATCAATTAGGTTATTTTCGTCCTCCCTAGGCTTATTCTTGTCCAATTAGGGTTTTTAACCAATCTTGTGCATCCAATAGGTGTGTTTGTGTCATTGGATGACCAATTAGGTCATTTTCGTCCTCCCTAGGCATATTCTTGTCCAATTAGGGTTTTTAACCAATCTTGTGCATCCATTAGGTGTGTTTGTGGCAATGGATGATCAATTAGGTCATTTTCGTCTACCCTAGGCTTATTCTAGTCAAATTAGGGTTTTTAACTAGTCTTGTGCATCCAATAGGTGTATTTGTGTCATTGGATGATCAATTAGGTCATTTTCGTCCTCCCTAGGCTTATTCTTGTCCAATTAGGGTTTTTACCCAATCTTGTGCATCCAATAGGTGTGTTTATGTCATTCGATGATCAATTAGGTCATTTTCGTCCTCCCTAGGCTTATTCTTGTCCAATTAGGGTTTTTAACCAATCTTGTGCATCCAATAAGTTCATTTGTGTCATTGGATTAACATTTAGGTCATTTTCGTCCTCCCTAGGCATATTCTTGTCCAATTAGGGTTTTTAACCAATCTTGTGCATCCAATAGCTGTGTTTGAGTCATTGGATGATCAATTAGGTCATTTTCGTCCTCCGTAGGCATATTCTTGTCCAATTAGGGTTTTTAACGAATCTTGTGCATCCAATTGGTGTGTTTGTGTCATTGGATGATCAATTAGGTCATTTTCGTCCTCCCTAGGCTTATTCTTGTTCAATTAGGGTTTTTAACCAATCTTGTGCATCCAATAAGTTGAGTTGTGTCATTGGATTAACATTTAGGTCATTTTCGTCCTCCCTAGGCTTATTCTTGTCCAATTAGGGTTTTTAACCAATCTTGTGCATCCAATAGGTGTGTTTGTGTCATTGGATGATCAATTAGGTCATTTTCGCCCTCCCTAGGCTTATTCTTGTCCAATTAGGGTTTTTAACCAATCTTGTGCATCCAATAACTTTGTTTATGTCATTGAATTAATATTTAGGTCATTTTCGTCCTCCCTAGGCATATTCTTGTCCAACTAGGGTTTTAAACCAATCTTGTGCATCCAATAGGTGTGTTTGTGTCATTGGATGATCAATTAGGTCATTTTCGTCCTCCCTAGGCTTATTCTTGTCCAATTAGGGTTTTTAACCAATCTTGTGCATCCAATAGGTGTGTTTGTGTCATTGGATGATCAATTAGGTCATTTTTGTCCTCCCTAGGCTTATTCTTGTCCAATTAGGGTTTTTAACCAATCTTGTGCATCCAATAGGTGTGTTTGTGTCATTGGATGATCAATTAGGTCATTATCGTACTCCCTAGGCTTATTCTTGTCCAATTAGAGTTTTTAACCAATCTTGTGCATCCAATAACTTTGATTGTGTCATTGAATTAATATTTAGGTCATTTTCGTCCTCCCTAGGCATATTCTTGTCCAATTAGGGTTTTTAACCAATCTTGTGCATCCAATAGGTGTGTTTGTGTCATTGGATGATCAATTAGGTCATTTTCGTCCTCCCTAGGCTTATTCTTGTCCAATTAGGGTTTTTAACAAATCTTGTGCATCCAATAAGTTCATTTCTGTCATTGGATGATCATTTAGGTTATTTTCGTCCTCCCTAGGCATATTCTTGTCCAACTAGGGTTTTTAACCAATCTTGTGCATCCAATAAGTTCATTTGTGTCATTAGATGATCAATTAGGTCATTTTCGTCCTCCCTAGGCTTATTCTTGTCCAATTAGGGTTTTTAACCAATCTTGTGCATCCAATAGGTGTGTTTGTGTCCTTGGATGATCAATTAGGTCATTTTCGTCCTCCCTAGGCTTATTCTTGTCCAATTAGGGTTTTTAACCAATCTTGTGCATCCAATAGGTGTGTTTGTGTCATTGGATGATCAATTAGGTCATTTTTGTCCTCCCTAGGCTTATTCTTGTCCAATTAGGGTTTTTAACCAATCTTGTGCATCCAACAAGTTCATTTGTGTCATTGGATGATCAATTAGGTCATTTTCGTCCTCCCTAGGCATATTCTTATCCAACTAGGGTTTTTAACCAATCTTGTGCATCCAATAGGTGTGTTTGTGTCATTGGATGATCAATTAGGTCATTTTCGTCCTCCCTAGGCTTATTCTTGTCCAATTAGGGTTTTTACCCAATCTTGTGCATCCAATAGGTTTGTTTGTGTCATTGGATGATCAATTAGGTCATTTTCGTCCTCCCTAGGCTTATTCTTGTCCAATTAGGGTTTTTAACCAATCTTGTGCATCCAATAGGTGTGTTTGTGTCATTGGATGATTAATTACGTCATTTTCGTCCTCCCTAGGCTTATTCTTATCCAATTAGGTTTTTAACCAATCTTGTGCATCCAATAGGTGTGTTTGTGTCATTGGATGATCAATTAGGTCATTTTCGTCCTCCCTAGACTTATTCTTGTCCAATTAGGGTTTTTAACCAATCTTGTGCGTCCAATAACTTTGTTTGTGTCATTGAATTAATATTTAGGTCATTTTCGTCCTCCCTAGGCGTATTCTTGTCCAATTAGGGTTTTTAACCAATCTTGTGCATCCAATAGGTGTGTTTGTGTCATTGGATGATCAATTAGGTTATTTTCGTCCTTCCTAGGCTTATTCTTGTCCAATTAGGGTTTTTAACCAATCTTGTGCATCCAATAAGTTCATTTGTGTCATTGGATTAACATTTAGGTCATTTTCGTCCTCCCTAGGCATATTCTTGTCCAATTCCGGTTTTTAACCAATCTTGTGCATCCAATAGGTGTGTTTGTGTCATTGCATGATCAATTAGGTCATTTTCGTCCTCCCTAGGCTTATTCTTGTCCAATTATGGTTTTTAACCGATCTTGTGCATCCAATAGGTGTGTTTGTGTCATTGGATGATCAATTAGGTCATTTTCATCCTCCCTAGGCTTATTCTTGTCCAATTAGGGTTTTTAACCAATCTTGTGCATCCAATAACTTTGTTTGTGTCATTGAATTAATATTTATGTCATTTTCGTCCTCCCTAGGCATATTCTTGTCCAATTAGGGTTTTTAACTAATCTTGTGCATCCAATAGGTGTGTTTGTGTCATTGGATGATCAATTAGGTCATTTTCGTCCTCCCTAGGCTTATTCTTGTCCAATTAGGGTTTTTAACCAATCTTGTGCATCCAATAAGTTCATTTGTGTCATTGGATTAACATTTAGGTCATTTTCGTCCTCACTAGGCATATTCTTGTCCAATTAGGGTTTTTAACCAATCTTGTGCTTCCAATAGGTGTGTTTGTGTCATTGGATGATCAATTAGGTCATTTTCGTCCTCCCTAGGCTTATTCTTTTCCAATTAGGGTTTTTTACCAATCTTGTGCATCCAATAACTTTGTTTGTGTCATTGAATTAATATTTAGGTCATTTACATCCTCCCTAGGCACATTCTTGTCCAATTAGGGTTTTTAACCAATCTTGTGCATCCAATAGGTGTGTTTGTGTCATTGGATAATCAATTAGGTCATTTTCGCCCTCCCTATACTTATTCTTGTCCAATTAGGGTTTTTAACCAATCTTGTGCATTCAATAAGTTCATTTGTGTCATTGGATTAACATTTAGGTCATATCCGTCCTCCCTAGGCTTATTCTTGTCCAATTAGGGTTTTTAACCAATCTTGTGCATCCAATAGGTGTGTTTGTGTCATTGGATGATCAATTAGGTCATTTTCGTCCTCCCTAGGCTTATTCTTTTCCAATTAGGGTTTTTTACCAATCTTGTGCATCCAATAACTTTGTTTGTGTCATTGAATTAATATTTAGGTCATTTACATCCTCCCTAGGCACATTCTTGTCCAATTAGGGTTTTTAACCAATCTTGTGCATCCAATAGGTGTGTTTGTGTCATTGGATGATCAATTAGGTCATTTTCGTCCTCCCTAGGCTTATTCTTGTCCAATTAGGGTTTTTAACCAATCTTGTGCATCCAATAAGTTCATTTGTGTCACTGGATTAACATTTAGGTCATATCCGTCCTCTCTAGGTATATTCTTGTCCAATTAGGGTTTTTAACCAATCTTGTGCATCCAATAGGTGTGTTTGTGTCATTGGATGATTAATTACGTCATTTTCGTCCTCCCTAGGCTTATTCTTGTCCAATTAGGTTTTTAACCAATCTTGTGCATCCAATAGGTGTGTTTGTGTCATTGGATGATCAATTAGGTCATTTTGGTCCTCCCTAGACTTATTCTTGTCCAATTAGGGTTTTTAACCAATCTTGTGCATCCAATAACTTTGTTTGTGTCATTGAATTAATATTTAGGTCATTTTCGTCCTCCCTAGGCGTATTCTTGTCCAATTAGGGTTTTTAACCAATCTTGTGCATCCAATAGGTGTGTTTGTGTCATTGGATGATCAATTAGGTTATTTTCGTCCTTCCTAGGCTTATTCTTGTCCAATTAGGGTTTTTAACCAATCTTGTGCATCCAATAAGTTCATTTGTGTCATTGGATTAACATTTAGGTCATTTTCGTCCTCCCTAGGCATATTCTTGTCCAATTCCGGTTTTTAACCAATCTTGTGCATCCAATAGGTGTGTTTGTGTCATTG